>BMAO01010957.1:0-51822 GCA_019973975.1 Trichonephila clavata
CTTCCGACATGTTTACAATTCTAATTTCTTATTTCAGTCATATACTTTCAAGTGAAATAATTTTCTAATACACCGCTTGAATCCCGGCAGGGATGCCAGATGTCGCAAAAAATCAATCAAATATTGCCTTTTGCTATATCAAAACAAACGCTCTATTATTCTTACAATAAGGAATAAGGAAATTTTACTTATCTCTTATCCTTATGCATGGAGCGTTGGTTCAGGTCGGTCCAGGGATTTAAAACGGTGGTAAACAAAGTCTTCAAATGAAAATAGATCCAAAGGAGTAGGTAGCCTGTACTTTTTAAATTATTATTTAATAGGACATATCACTGCAACTACACTACACTACACGAATAAAAAGAACATTAATCAATAACAGTTAGATTACATATACTAGAGACTAAAAACTACATAACATTTCCGTTACATCTCTTTTTCCTAATACAACTGACATAAACAAAGTGGCATAATTCTCACGCGCATGCATGGATTCAGAGTTCAATGAACCGGAGGGTGAGAGAACGTTTCCAGATATATGAAACGGGGCGAGGGAATGTTACCAGATACAACAGATACAATTAACCAAAGTATTGAAGAAAAATGTGGGCATTTTGTATCTTTTGCATTGGATCAAAAGAATATAATCGTGTATATCGCTCCGAATTATGAACTGCACTTGACAGCTGCTGATGCACCACGATTGTTAACTATATTACACTTACCGAGAGAAGATAGAATTATAAAAAATTCAGAGAGTTTTATGTTCAGAAAAACCCACAAAGACAATTTTCTGAAAATTATTGCTAGAAATCTCAAGAGACATTATATAATTCGAGCCACCAGGTTTAATCATAAATATACCGATCTTGACAATATGCACCATGAAATATTCCAGCATATAAATTTTAATCTTATGCAGACTGGGATTGGAGGAGCGGCAGATTTTATTTCGACTTCACTGAGAATAAGGTTCAAATAACTGTTCAAAAAAATGTTGAACTCTAATTCCGGTTTACTATATGCCCCTTTGCTTATGAGGATGTTGAGCATGACGAAAGATGTTGTTCTAACTGGTAAAACTCTACATGTTTTACAAAAAATTGATAGACCTCCATCGGAAGAATTTTTCCGCGTTAGCATTACAGATAAACCAACAATTCCTGTGAAAGTAAAGAAAACCGAACATTTGGAACTAGAAGTAGGATTTTATAAAAATTCCGAGCTGTTTGTTTGGATCCTTTAACATCTTGCTTTAAATCATTTAGCAAATAATAAAGTAAAAATTCATATTCCTGATACATCTACTGTGAATTTACAAGATGGATTGAGAGATCTTTTAGGATTTAAAAAATCCACATTACACGGAGGAACTCATATATCTGATTATCCACTGGAATTAGACGGAGGAATCACTGAAATTTATGTCTATAGTGATATCATAGAATCTCATTTTCTGGGGGATACTATTGCTCCTTTACTCCGTATTATTCCTGTGATGTCAACTAAAAGAAGACCAAATAGTGCTAAACTACCAAAGACCGCTGTATTTTCCTCTACGCAGAATTATATTGATTGCATTGAAATCGAATTGAAAAGTAATTCTGGAGATGGTATAATTTTTACGAGCGGGAAAAACGCTCTTAGTACTCTCCTTCCGTCGCAGAACAGTATAAAAATACTACTTAACACATGCTGAATCATTTCAATCCTGACTGCGAAAGAGAATGCATTTAAATCAAAAAGCTTGCGAGGATTATTATTGCTCGCAGGTACAGGCTGGTGGGGGGGGGGGCAGTAATTTCAGGGAGTTAGCCACCAAAGTGGATATGGAATGTTTTCAAACTTATTCCGATTCATAACTCCCATAGCATTGAAAGCAGGAAAATATCTAGGAAAACATCTTCTGAGCACAAGTTCAAAAGTAATGTCAGATGTTGTCTCAGGTTCATCTCTGAAAAGATTCAGCGAGATCACGATTTCGTGAAACATCAAAAAAGATAAAGATGACATTATGCATAAAATCCAGAGTGGTTCGGTATAAATAGAAAGAAATCCCACAAAGAAAATCATTCGCATCGTGTCAAGCGAAATCGAAAGAGACGAAAAGAAACAGACATATTCTCGTAGTAATATGGATTCCAGAGCGTGTGCATGCGTGAAAAGTGAATTAGATCTGTTTAATGTAAATCCCGTGCAATTATCAACAGAAGACAGCTCATTTACGGAGATTTTTCCTGTTGCATCTCTGAGTGATAAGACTCCTATCGAATTTTACGTAAGCGGAAGTGGTGAATACTATCTTGATTTAGCCCATACACTTCTACATTTGCAAGTAAAAATTAAAAAGAGAAATGGAACAATACTTGGAGCGCCTGATCAAGTAGTTCCTATTAATTATCTTCTTAATACATTATTTTCTGAATGTTCAGTTACGTTAAATGATAACAGGTTTCTTCACAAGCTAATTATTCATACAGATGCATATTCGATGCTTTGCTTTCACCTCGAGTTGTTCAAGAATCAATGCTGACATCCGGTCTTTTCTACAAAGATGCTGCTTCTAAGCATGAATCCGTAGAACTAGCTAATGGGAGCGATAATATAAAACCTGGTTATCAAACCAGATACAACATTTGCAAAGATAGTAACTTATAGATATGATAGGTCCATTACATTTCGATCTAGGCAACCAGAGTAAATGTCTTATCAATTCGGTGAATTTTCGAGTTAAGTTAGAAAGAAATAAAGATTCCTTTGCTCTAATGTCAGCTACGCAGGATTTTAAAATACTAATACTACATGCATCTTTATTTGTTAGAAAAGTGAAAGTTGCTCCCTCAATTTTGATTGCTCATGAGGTAGCTTTAAGCAAGGGCGTCATTAAAATGCCGATTCGTAGAACAGAAGTAAAATTTTCGCACTCTCTTCAGGAATGCAACCAGTAACTATTCCTAATGCGTTTATTGGGCAGTTACCGACACGACTTATAATAGGTATGGTTTCTGATACTGCATTTAATGGAGATTTTTCAAAAAATCCACACACACACACATTTAATTTTAAGCATTATAATTTATTATACCTCTGTATATTAGATGGAAATCGTATGATTCCTTCAAAGCCTTTTCAACCAAAATTTGATCAGAGTAACAGTTACGGCAGATGTTATATGAGTCTATTTACTGATTTGGGTCGATACCATAAAGACCAGGAATTAATATAAGTTACAGTGAATATAAGGATGGGTATACATTGTTCGCTGTAGACTTGACTCCTGATCTCAGCGCAGACGGAATGCACTAAAGTGTTTTAAGCAATGGTAATTTAACTATTGATATAAAATTCAGCAAAGCATTACCTGAAACAGTCAATTTAATGGTTTATTCAGAGTATCGAAATACTATAGAGATTGACAAAACTCGTAGCATTTTTTCAGATTTTTAAGATGGATAGTATAACTCTGTGTAGACTCGCATGCAGCTATTTCCTTCTTCGCTCCGAATTTGGGGGTGTATATGCTTCTGATGAATTGCCTAAAACACTCGATAATTATTCGTGTTTTATTGTAAATTTAGATCCTAAAACAAAACCGGGGAGTCATTGTATTGCAATAGCTTTTAGAAACAACAAATGTTTCTATTTTTGTACTTACGCTTCTGTGCCGAACAACAAAAATATTTTAAAGTTCATAACAGATAATGCTGAAAATTTAGTATGGAACAAATGTCGATATCAAAGCCTAGTGTCGTATACCTGTGGTCACTTTTGCCTCCATTTCTTGTACAATTTTGTGAGAAACCAGTCTTTGTCGCCTCTGGAGTCTGATAAAATTGAAAATAACGAAAAGTTTATTAAAAAATTTGTAGCTCGTACATTTCGCTTGCAAAACTGTTGCTTTTCACCATATTCAAATCAAACTTGTGAAGCACGTGATTTCAGAAATAAACGTGTTTAGACATGTATCTACCAAATATTATGACCTTGATGCATATATAAATTCAAGTTTCAACATGTTTTTCTGGAGGTCGCATTTCCTACCGCACATATAAAAGAGATACACTAAGCGTGAAGCTCTCATTGTTGCTTCGATTGATTTAGCAAACAATGACTTACGAACCGCGATATGGTTTTATGTACTTGAAGCGTACTGGATCAGCATATATGATCCATTGCTTCACTGATTCTCTTTACGAAAATATGATATCCTGTGTGCAAGCGGCGCACTCCTATCAAATGGATACAGTTGATTCAGATTGCAGATTAAAGATTGCCTATTTCAAAGTCCTCAACAATAATGATATTGTCAGGGAACTCCATAATGGCTTTGCTATGAACCATCGACAAATATTTGATTGTAAAGCGTAATACAAAACAAACATCGTTAAATCAGTTACTCATGATTCGAAAGATCTACAATGGATTTGGTGATTAGTGTGATTAGAATTGCTGCCAAGTTCAAAGCAATGTAGAATGATTGCACCGAGAAAATGAGTAACGTTTTAACTCTGCATATAATTGTAATATCATACAACATTTGTATCCATTCATCGTACTATATTGTAAGCAAACGAAATTGATTGTTGCACTTTCAGTCTTCAAGATTGATTTGGTGCCTTACATGTAAAAACAACGCAAAGAAACTGATTGTAATTCAATGTAATTTTTAAACTATCCCTAAATAATGATCTTATTTATATAACGTCAATTGCGTCTGTGTTATTTTTCTTTCGTTTGTCATTTTGTCTTACGCAATGGGGAAGTCACGTATTGTTTCATTAACGCTTATATAATCGGGGGTATAAATATCAGTTATATAACCCCTTGTATAAATACTGATAATCTTGTTGAAGTATTCATCTTCTCCTCTTCCTGACGATCTTGTTGAAGTATTCATCTTCTCCTCTTCCTGACGATCTTGTGAAGTCATTTTCCCTCTTCCCTGGGTGTGAGTTTCAAAGCTATACAAGCTCAACATAGATAGTCAAAAGGCGAGTGTCAGTAAGTGTTTGAATTTTATTATTTTTAAGGATGCTTGTGTGGCATGTCTAATATAAATTTCTTAAGAAAATAATGCTAAGTTTTTCGCTTTCACCAATAGGCTTAACTGATAGCGAATCTGATGGTGAGCAGCTTTTTTCTCCTCCTCCTCTTCCGAAAGAAAAATACAGCAACGGTAAACTAAATTAAATTACTTTTATAAGTCAATTTAGAGTTAAGCTGTTATTTAGCAGTAAAGCAAGCGTTTTTTTTAATAGAAAAAAGGAAAGCGAGGGTCGAGAAAAAAGAGGAGCCCAGCAAAAAACCGCGAACTGACTACAATTTCTCGGATCCAACCGAGGAGAGAAAAATAATCCCGCCGATAAGTGCTTACCTAGGGAAAGGTGTTACAATCAGCATTAAAGAGAGTACCGCAAATCATTTTATCTATCTCTACAGAAGACCGTCGGGGAAGATATTAAAAATAGATTTAATATGAACTTAGAACAGCTTGGAGCCCTATAAAAGCAATTAACGTTTTCAACGAGCACATAAAGAATTGACTTTTTAAACGAAACATTTGTTAAAAAAAAAAAAAAAAACTAAGTTGACGTTTCTTCCCTTTTTAAAATGTTTAACAGACTTGCTTCTAGTTTTAGAAATTACATTTCTGCCTATAGGCACATACCAACGCACTTAGATCCGTATTCTTTGTACGAAGATATAAGAAATGATATTTTTTTGCTTTTATTACAGCAAAACATACCATTTCGACTTTTAATATGCATAAACATAGAACTAATAAAAGACACTCATCCCGGGCATTTAATACAAAATGCTTATTTTTGTTCTTTTGCTGAGCGCATATCTTCTAATCAAATAAAAAATAAAATTAAAACCTGTTTCGAAAAAATATTTAACTCCATCGAAACATTCATCAAAAATGGTAGTAGACGGGTTATTAATAAAATAAATTTCTTAGATGTGCATATTGGAATTTATAGAGAACCACGAGGAGGTTGTAGTAATATAAAACTACCTCAATGCTTAAAGAAGAAAAGGTCTCTTCTTAGTATAAAATGTAGTGATCACAGATGTTTCGTGTACAGTTGCTTAACTCATCTGTTTCTCACCGACACAAATTCCAATTCTCCAAGTAGATATAAAAGTAAACTAAAATGCTTAAAATTAAAAAATCTGAGTTTCCCCATGAAACTCTCTGATATGAAGCGTTTCGAAAAAATAAACGATTTAAAAATAAATATTTTTACATATGAGAAAGAAGTATTCCCCATATACATAAGTAACAGGAAAAAATGTTCTGAAATAAATTTACTTCTGTATAAAGAACATTATTTTTTAATTAAAAGTTTAAACCGATTTTTAAATACGAAAAAGGGCATTCACCATTTTTGTTCTCGTTGTTTAATAGGATTTCAGAGACAAAAGAGTCTTACGGACCATAGGCAAGTATGCTGCCAAAAGGCCCTCCAAAAACTCTCCCCACCCAAAGTAAATACTATAAAATTTAATAATATACACAAAATGCTATATCATCCTTACGTAATATATGCAGATTTTGAATGTATCACAAAAAATATTTCCACAGTTTTACAAGATACCTCCAAAAGTTTTTCGGCTAACATAGAGCATCACGAACCAATCAGTTTCTCTGTTATAGCTATAAATATTAAAAACGAAATTATATTCCACAAATTTTACTGTGGAGAAAATACAGTCCAAATATTTTTACATACGATTAAAAGACTTGCAAAGTCTTTATTTAAAAAACTATCGATAAACAAAGCAATAATCAAAGATAGCATATCGAAAGAAAAACCTAACATTTGTTACATTTGTCGATTAAAGTTTCAATCAGGCGATAGAATAGTAAAGGATCATTGCCATGTCTTAGGAATATTCCGCGGTTTTTGTCATGATTATTGTAATTTAAATTTGAAACGAAGTAACTTCATACCCGTTATTCTTCATAATTTTAAAGGATACGATTCTCATTTAATGTTAAAACACATGACTTCAGAATTTGTACAGCAAATTCACATCATCCCTACAAATACCCAAAAATTTACAAGTTTTACCCTTGATAATTATATTAAATTTATGGATTCCTTTGCATTTCTCAATTCATCTTTATCTTCTCTAGTAGAAACTTTAAAAACTTCAGGACATCGATTCGAGATTTTTGATTATTTTTTTCATAACAAACCACATAAGGATTTACTAAAACAAAAGGGATTTTTCCCTTACAGCTATTTTTCTTCAAAACTTATTCTAAATAAAAAAAAATTTCCACCAGACGAAGCTTTTTTTAACACCCTAACTAACTCGAATATTAGAAAGAAGGAATATGAACATGCACTAGATGTTTATCGAAAATTTAATTGCAAAAAATTTCAAGATTACCTCGAGTTGTATCAAAACACAGATACAATTCTTTTAGCCGAGGTATTCCAGTCTTTCCGAAAAATGAGCATGCAATATTACGATTTAGACCCCGTTCATTTCCTAACTATTGTTGATATGACGTGGCATGCAGGTTTGAAATTCACGCGCCAAGAATTAAAGTTATTTTCGAAAGTAGAAGACTATGTTTTACTCGAATCTCAGATGAGAGGTGGTATGTGCTTTCTCGCTCAAAGGTATGCTCGGGCGAATAACCCATATTCTTTCCTGTTATAACCCGAGCGAACCTTCAAGCTATATTGTTAACTTGGATGTTAATAATTTGTATGGATTTTGTATGTGTGAACATTTGCCTGTGGGGGATTTTCGCGCGCGTTGGCTCTCATCTGAGGAAATAGCTGTTTTTGATGTTTCAAATATTTCTCGATACTCACCTACAGGCTACTTATTAGAAGTAGATCTGTTGTATAATAAATCGGCTCAAGATTTGCACGACTTTCCTTTAGCACCGGAACACTTAACTATTAAGAACCGCATGTTATCCGATTATCAAAAACATCTATTGTTTGATAAAAATATTCCTTTCACAGAGAATAGAAAGTTAACCCCAAATTTTTACGCTAAAAAACGCTATATTTTACATTACAGAAATTTAAAATTCTATTTAAAACATGGAATGATGTTAAAAAAAATTCATCGGATATTAGCATTTTCTCAATCAGATTGGTTACGAAGTTACATACATTTTAACAATGAAAAACGCCAACAAGCAAAAAGTGATTTCGAAAAATCATTTTTCAAAAAAATGAACAATGCATTTTTTGGAAAGACATGCCAGAACGTTAGAACGAGAATAAATTTAAAAGCTGCTCTTACGTCGGCTGAATGTCGCAAAAATTTAGCACACCCTCTGTTCGAATATTTTGAAAGCATAAACGAAAACTTCGCTATCTTTAAAATGAAGAGAATTAATTTAATACTTGATAAACCGATTTACGTAGGATTTTGTGTGCTCGAATTAGCCAAGCTGCATATGTATACTTTATACTACTCAAAGTTCAAAAAATATTATAAGAAGAATTGTAAGCTCTTGTACACTGATATGGATTCTTTATATATGCAGATATTTACAAATGACGTTTATAAAGATTTTAAAAATGAATTTTCTGACATCATGGATCTCAGCAATTATCCATCAACAAGTAAATTTTTTAATTCTGAAAACAACAATAAATTAGGATATTTAAAGGATGAGACAAAATCTCAGCCAATTCTAGAGTTTATCGGCTTACGATGCAAAATGTACAGCTACAAATGTGAAAATTCTGAAACAAAAAAAGCAAAAGGAGTAAAACAAAGCTGTTTAAGAAACATAACGCATGAAAATTTTAAAAACATTTTATTTAATGAAACATTGCTTCGCCACAAGCAATTTTCTATACAGTATAAAGCACATACTCTGTCTACAACTGTAACAAACAAAATTTCTTTACCTCCGTTTTACGACAAAATGTATTTAAATGATGATGGTATTATAGGAAAATGCTTTGGTCATTATTCGTTGATTAAATAATATAATAGCAACTTTGTTTGCCTTTATTTTTTTTCTTAAGGATAATTTTTTTAAAATTTTCCAAATAATAGAAAGAGATTTATTAATCAATGTATAAGTTACCGCGTTAGGGGAAGGAAACGTTTCTTAGTTTTTTTTTCTCTACATGCTTGTATATGTATACAGATTGTCACAAACTCCCATCTTCTTAAAGCGACAGCAGCGCCACCTTTGTAAAAGGAACTATATATATATAATTGATTCAGAATTAAAAATGGACGCGTAGGAGGAACATATTGAAACTACGCGGTATAAACTAAAATTGATACAGATGCTTAGAAATGTTATTTGTTTAGATTAATTAGTGTCGTGTAATGTCCCGAGTATTATTATTACGTGTGCTGTAGAAATTAAAAAACATATAGAAATTCATAAAGTGCCTTTTGTTCATGGACTTTGACTTGAATCAAGGTGTGGCAGCCCTCCATTGACAAGGTAAGCCATTTTACCTTGAATGTTTTATTCATTTTAAATAACAAAAAATGAAACAGATATATATATATATATATATATGCTTTCTATAGCAAACTGGTTGGACTGTAGTTTTTTCATGGTTTTCCTCAGTCTGTAACGCAAAAAAAAATGTGAACCAGTATCGAACAATTCTTCCATGAAAGTGTATCATAGCTGTATGTATTATTAACACATATAATCCTTATTCAGATATTTTGTAATGAATCTATTTAATGATTAGTGATTTTTGTATAATACTGTTTTCTTGAGTAAAATAAAAATTAATTTGCATTCAATTTTCTCTTTATTATTGCCTATATAGCTTTTTAACATGTTCAGAGAGAATTGAGAAATACATGTATAAACTAAATAATGTTTTAGAAATAAAAATAAAAAAAGGGTATCGGCGGATATTAATTTTTAGATAATTAATTTCTGTGAAATGAAAATATATAAGTATATCGCTTATTAATCTACCATATATAGCTTTAATTTTCACAGAGGAGTAGGAGATTTGCAACGTAATGAAATCTCATGACGATGCAAATAATGTGAATTAGGTGAAACTTCTGCATAAATAAAAAAAACGAGTGGAGTCTTGCCACCTCCTTTGGGTCCACAAGGAAGCGCAAGAGACATGATCATCGCAATCACATTCACAATAACAGTTAGAACTTTCATATAACAGAGAAGGTGATGCATCGGTTTCTCGTCGATGGAAGAAAAGAGGTATATTGCTCCATTAATGCAATACTTCTTTTCTTTCGTCTCCGAGAGTCGATTAAAGCAACAGTCGTTCTACTGACCGTATACAGATAACAATTTTACTTATTTCTTATCCGATTTTTAAAATATAGAGAACATATTATAAGAGTATAATGTTCTTCTCAATTCTTGATTCTATACCAACTGACACTTTTTATCTGACAGCCATCATCTCGAGAAAGGCACTTTTTATCTGACAGCCATCAAACCCATACTACTGACATCTCTTTGCTGTATTTGGAGAACATTTTGAAACTATTAAGAAAATAAGGTTCAGTGGCAATAACTTGGAGTGATGGTCACTTGGATGCCTATATGTTTGTTTCTTCCTTTAATGTAGAATGTGAAATTTTTGAAAGCAACATTAAAGTCATCAGAAGTTTTTAAGCTGGGAAAGAAGTGGCTATATTAAATCTGAAATCAGAAACAGTACAGAAGAAACAAATGTATCCATATAAAGGTCAAAATGAAAAAAGAATAATAAACGTGACACAGCCTTAAACCAAAATAGATATTACAATATGAATACAACTGACTATAAACACAAAATAAATCAAAACTTTTTAAGCTGAAAAAGAAATGGCAGAGTTAAATCTAAACCCAAAAATGGTTCGGAATGATCGTACAAAATATAAGCAAAACAAAAATGTTTATTAAACTAATTTAGTTATAAAAAAAATAGGATTAGCTGGAAGAAATATAAAATAGGCTTACCTGGAAGACCGATTCGTCAGAATACAGTCGTATCTGTTTGGGTCCCAAGTAGCGGTTTAGATTTTATGTGGAGAAAACCCATTACATTATGGACAATTGACGTTGTTTTACCAATTGTTGAAGTCGCATGCGCGGATTTACTGAAGCAAGTATATTTACATTTTAATGTAAATAGTACATTTTACAATAGGTAAAACAATACTATAGCTCCGATTGGGTTCATCGGTGTAAAATGAATAAAGCTCTAACACGCTGCTTGGTATTTCTCAACATAAAATAAAAAATAGAATCTTGGATCATGATTACTTATTCGTCAACAGAAATATCAACGGGTTTTTTAGACAATAAATTTAAAATACTCGCGTATTATCGCAACAATGGGCAACTCTATCAATAACTCTGCAAGTTAGCAACCATAATTTCCCTATGCGTCATATGCGCAGAATAGCCAACCATGTGCTTCGTTTCATATAATGTGGCCAATTGGTTGTGATAATATGCAAGTATACTGAAATTACCTTCACTTTTGACCTGCTTTTATTCTCATACTAAAAAAAAACTGTTTCTTTCTGTTAAAAAACGCCGCATAACGCGAGCACCCATTTTTAACGAAGAAACCTGAAATGTATGTGTGCAGTGCTCTTATGTTTTGAAGTCATTCTTTCGAGGATTTATACCAAACTTTAGGAAACAATAGTAAACTTCTAGAGCTACAATCCTTTAAGTTCATAAGAAATGTCATTTTTTAAAAAATAAACAGTATTTCGATCGATGTGGAAGTCTGATTTTTTTCTATGCTGATCTTTTTTTTTATTTTTAATGCTTTCATTTTTATACATGGCGTATAAAGTGCACCTGTAAATTTCGGTCTTATTTTTTGTTTTCAATGTGCAGGTTATACGCCAGATTTTGCGGTAATGTCTGTTAACGGATTGGCATCATTTGAAAAAAAAAAACTACTCTCTGTTTTTGCCAACAACTGGTATTTACTAGATTTTGGCATGTTTTCTGCATGTAATATTTGGCTTGGTTTTGTACCTGATATAAGTACTCATCTTTTTTTTTCTCATGGAAAGATAGTTAGCATTATTTTTCAAAAAGATCTTCACTTGAATTATGGATGTGATTCAATGAAAACAAAGTAATTTTCTTTTTCACTTTAAAATTCGGTGCTAAGGCAATTTTTTGTCATGTAGCATCGTGATTTAACTTTCTTTCTGACAGTCTGTTCTTCATATAGATTTTTGAAGATTTTTATACATAAAACACATTTGTTACATATACGTACATTTCCTATGACATTTCCTTTGATTAAAAAAAAGAATTTTGCTTTTCTTTCTTCATCAGCAAATACTAATGTTCTCATCATTATAGGAAAATGGATCAGATTATTTGTCATGTGGCATCATGGTTTAATTTTGCTTCTGAAAATCTTGAAATATATAGATCTATTTATACCATTGTGGATCCCCCAAAATGTTTGTAAGGAAAAGATGCAGCCTGATAGGATTTTCTTATATTTTCCTTTGAATTTCGTTAAAATCTAGTGTTGATGAGATTTTGTCTGATGGCATCACTGTTTGACTTTGCTTCTGATAATATGTTACTCATTTAGTTTTATAGAAATCACATGCTTTGTGCGTATCATACTGTCCATATATGATATATATTTCAATTACCACTATAATTATTTATCATTGTATTTCCTCATTTGTTTGTTCTTTGAAACAGAATAAAAAATATTTTTAATTGAAATATTGCAGAAAAAAAAGTATTGCTTAAACAGATTAATTTTTTATCAACAAAATTAATTAATTATTAGATATAAATAATAAAAAAATTAATTTTTTATTATTTCTCTCACTAGGTTCATTATGGGTTTTTTTCAATGTCGGTCTTTTTTTTATCTGTTTTAGATTTTTTTTTGGTTCTTACTAATTTTATTTTCCCTCTATAATATTACATCTAAATTTTATATTAAATGTAATATAGATGTTAGATAGTATTATACATCCATTCCTCATGTAATATTAATTTAATGCTACAAAAAATTTAATGTTTTATTACAATGTAGGCCTATTTTGTCAATTTTTAAAAATTTTAGTTTGTACTAATTTAATTTTTTTTTCAGTTGAAGGCTTTTTAATATGTTATTTATGATGTCATAAGTTCGATATAAAACCAAAAGAAAAAAGAGTCTTATCTATTTCATGTTATTTCACTCATAGTTCCTGTAGCAGAAATATACTACTGTTATTACTTTTCTGTTATAATTTTTATTTATATTTTTATTTAATTTCTATTTACCTCTTTAGCATGTTAATTTTTTCTCTTACATTCAAATTTTTGTTTTTATGAAATTTTTTACTGTGAAGCCAAATTGCAATGTGAACACTCATTAGAAAATTATTTTTAACTTTTGGATACACTGCCTTACAATGGTTCTACCCTCTTTAAAATATATCATGTTTGCAAAAAAAGCTGAATTTTATTTATTTCAAAATTTAACCCATGCGAGAACGGGTACTTCAGCTAGTTTAATTATTTATAAGCCTTGCTACTAAGGCCTAAATTCAACCAGTTTGAAATAGTTTGCTTTGAACTCGACGCACATCTTTTATTACATAGCCTCATTTTGTATTATTTATCTTTATTAGTAAAATAATATGCATCCAAGAGTAACTAAGCAGGGCAGTGGACTGAAAACAAACTTGTTTGACTTGAATAGTATTCGTTCGTTCAAAACAAAATTTGAGCAAAAAAAACGCATTCAAAAATTTTGCACTAATTTCAACAATTCAGATACATGGAAGAAAGACAGCTAGGGTTGTTCCATGACTCCAATGCGTGGTAATTATCGGGATTGCAGAATCGATACAAGATCTTTTGTTGCTCGTTTAACTTATAACTAAAATCCATCAAACTCGGGGCCCCTGGCGGCCGCCTGCCGCTTAATCCGCCTCTGGTAGCAATATTTGATTTTCTTCATTTTATACACTGCTGTTTGTGAAAAATGCAAAAACGTTAAGGAATCATCAGAATTAAATGAACTTTGCAGCAAATATCAATTATAGGATGTTACGTAAAATAATAAATTTTCAGTCACCGCGCATGCGTGGCGTGTGCAGCACACTCTGAACTGATGCTGAAAGCTTATACATAGAGGGCTGAAACGGAACTTTGAAAAGAGTTAATGATTATTTGTTAGTGGCGAATGTTTAGCGAGACCTAAGTATGGCTCCACGACGAAATGAGGAGAAATTCCAACAACTTACGGAATTTGGAAGAGGGAGGATTATCGGCTTTCGAGGAGGAGGATTTTCCAATCACGCAGTAGGAGTTCGTGTGCAGCTGAACAGTTCCTCAGTAATGCGAGTTTGGAAGCAGTGGACCGACAAGCACCAAAAAACTCGAAAAAATTGCAGTGGATGACGGAAGGTGACGTCAGCGCGTGACGATCGACACCTGATCCGCTTGGCGGTGAATGACCGTACTTCTTCCTCCAGGCAGTTGGCAGCACGTTGGTCTACTGATACAGGTGTACTAATGTCGGCTTCGTCAATTCGTCGACGTCTGCAGCACTGTGGATTGCGTGCAAGGGTGCCTTTATACATTATACAGGATTCCCGTCACGGCAAATCATCGACGGCTGGGTCTGCAATGGGCTCATGAGCACAAAGCGCGGCAAGCTGATTGGCACCAAGTTGTCTTTTCAGATGAATCACGCTTCAGATTGTGGGACCATGATGGCCGCATTCGTGTTAGACGCTATGCCGGTGATCGCTGCCTTCCAGAGTGCGTTATCGATTGACATAGTGGCCTAAGCCCCGGAGATATGGTTTGGGGTACGATTTCGTATCATGGACGATCCAATTTGCTACGAATTGAGGGTAATCTCAATAGCAACATGTACGTCCGTGAAGTGCTAAACCTCGAAGTCCTTCCCTTCCTTCAAGGCATCTCTGGAGCTATCTTTCAGTAGAATAATGCACGCCCACAAGTTGCAAAGACTATTCGAGACTTCTGTTCAGCCCAACACATGCAACTTCTTCCTTATCCTGCTTATTCCCCGGATATGTCGCCCATTGAGCACGTGTGGGATTTGGTTGGTCGGCGTCTCGCTCATGATCCACGTCCTACAGCTTTAAAAGACGAACTTTTGCTGCGCATACAAGCAATATGAAATTCTCTTCCACAAGCAAACATTCAAAATCTGTTCGACTCCATGTGACGTCGTATAACATTACTTATTGCAGCGCGTGGTGGCTACACCAAATACTGATTTCGGACACTTAATATTGTTTTTTTGCTTTGAAAATTTCATTTATTTTGACTAATACAAATTTGTGCATTACATTTCATTGAATTCTGATGATTACTTCATGGTGTTAAATTTTTTACAAACAGCAGTTTATGTACCTGAATGAACTTTTTCACTATTTTATTTAGCTTAAATTTAGCAATAAATTGAGTCGAAATTTACATTATATATATAGATTGTATGGTTATACTATTATAGGATATACAAATCTGTTTGAAAATGAGCTTAATTCATAATCTGATCTAGCTTTCAAGTATGAAGAAAAGATATTGTTTCTAGTTAATTTTAGAAGCCTGTTTTTATTTTTTGAACAGAGAAAATTTTATATTTAGTCATAAAATATTAAGCTTTTAAAAATTTTGCGTTTATACTAAACCAAAATATCAAAGAATCTTGATTCATTGTAAGGTGTAAAATCATTTCTAACGGTCAATCTATCATTCTACTTGTATCCTTATGAATATAGTAAATTGAATTGTGTGTTAATAAAAAAGGTATTTATGATTAGGTAATTATTAAACTTTAATTTGATGACCAACAGTATGAGCAAAACAAATAATCGATTTAATAAAAATCTATCAATAAATATTCATTACCACAATGTGTTTAAAATTATAATTAAACATTTTACTTTGTTGAATAGAAAACTTTAAACGAAAATTAGCATTTAAAATTATTTCAGTAAACGCTTTTTATCCTGTATCAAATTACTTACCCTTTCGACTTATGCTACTTACATTTTTGAACGATCGACTAAATTACTTCATGTTTTATTTGAAATACTTATTCGTAACTCCTTCTATATAATCCATGAAGGAGTAGCTGCTTCCATTTGTCATGAGTAATCGTATTATTTAAATTAATCCAATATCTTTTCGTTAAGAACTCGGAGCTTCAAAAATTATTACCAATGCATTTAATCTTGACAATTGAGCATCGGGTTTTGTAGGATGCACGAAATTCACTAATTAAACAAGAATGGGACCAACTTTTATACATAAAAAAATGTTGATTTCAAATGTTGTTAATTCAACTTTTTATACATAAAAAATATGTTGACCAAACCAATTACTTAATTTTATTTAAGATACATTTGCAGTTTCGAAAGATGGTTGTATATTTTTTTTTCATTAATCCGATATGCTTCTAAAAAGAAGCCGGCTTGTACGGTGCGACATGGTGAATGCTTACGGAAAAATGAATTGTTTGGCATTGTATTCAAAGGAAGCACCGATATTCGTGAGAAAAAGCTTGGCTCTGTAACCCTGCAGAAAATCATCCCTCTGTTTCTTTCCCTTCTTCTCTTCTAAGAAACTGCTCTCTCTTTAATGGCTTCCATAAACTGTCCTGTGGAAATAAAAGCCTAGCCAGTGGCGCAACCACCCCCGCAATCCCCACACTGCAGGGGAGGGGGCAACGCTTCTAGAGGGCCGTAAGCCTGACTGACGTCATTAACGTAGATTTTCTCAAAATTCGCTTTACATTTTTTGAAATCGAATTTTTAAGCGATTTTCCAATTGGCGATATAACGTCCTTCATAATCAAAACTTTATATATATAATACACTCATTAGATATCTTTAATCTATAGCCAAATCAAAAAATATTTCTTTTTTCATTTGCTGAAATCATTTCTTTAGTGGGTTTTGTTTTTAAGCCTAAATAAAACAAAAATCAGATGGAGAATCGAATAAAATGGTAGGAATATATGAAAATTTAACACTGTTATTATTACTGTATTCATTACATTAGCTGCAGGGAGAAAAAAGACATGAAAAGCAGCAGATAAAATTATTGCCGTCTTTAGTCCCCTCCCCCTCCCATGTGTTTCAATTTCATTTACCAAAGTCGTAAATAACGTACATCTGTTATGCTTTTTTCAAGCAGAATAGAATTACAATACTTGGAAAAGCATAGAGAGCATTTTAAATGATTATTTGATGATAGATTTTTAAGTATTCAATCAAATGAAGCATAATGGAATGTATCAGTTTTTTATTTCTTTTTTCATGAAATCATTTTTGCTTCATACAAAGAACTCTCCTTATTGAAAGTTGCAGTATTTACGCTAGAATATAATCGAACTTTAGGTCAAGCTCCTCCCGGGATTCAGAAATAAAGAATAAGGTAAGTGATACCTCTTTTCTTTCGTAAGAATCTTTAATCGAAAATTATTTTACAGTGTTCGTGTATTTCTTAGTGTTCATTTTTATTTAAGTTACCTGGTTATGTATCGTTAGATTTACCGTTTTAATAAATATTATAAACACTCTCTAATGTTATTCATTATTTATTTCGTTTATTCAGACTCCGGTTGATTTTGTATTCTATTATAAGTTTAATATTAAATATTTTTACGTAATGTATGAAGGTAGATTATGTTATTATTTGGCAATCCTTTGTGTATGTATATATATGCACACACACTTGCTAGAAAAGAGTGTTCTTAAGGACGAATGAGAGAAGATAAGCTCTGAAGAAACCATTAGACTTGTTAATTCAATGCCGAAAAAACTTCAGGAGGTTTTCAACACACGGGGTTATCCAACCAGCTATTAAATAGCTCATTATCTTTTTTAAATAGTTTTTATAGTTACTACTAAAACAGTGAACGCAGACTTTTTCTGTTTAATTTTTTTTGGTATCGCTACAAACCTGTCCTTATTTTAAAAACTATGAAAGCAAACCGAGTTTACTTTTGTTATTCTCAATACTTGGAATAAACTAAATAAAATATAATTTAAAATTTTTTTCAAATTCCAGTTTTAAAATTTGTTGTTGTTGTTTATGTAAGCATTAGTAGGTGAACGCAAACTTTTTCTAGCAAGTATATATATATATATATATAAAAGATCCAGCTTGGGGCCCAAGACCTGACCTTGCGGGAGGGGGGTCAATTATTTTCCGTTACGCCACTGAGCCTAACGATTATTCATACTGATTATTATTACATTCCATTATTATTCATACCATTAATTACCCATTTCAAGTATTAATAGCTACGTTTAATTTCATGCATCCCCCACAGCATACTAATCAATGTTGCTTCAGATTATTTGGCCAATAGTGTTGTTATTTTTCAGTGACACTAATTTAAACCAAACATAGAGCATTTAAAATTCGGCTTTGCACACACAATATAGTACTTCTCATCTTCTGAAAATTTATTGCTTCATGCAACATATCAATGACCAGAATCCCTTTCAATTATTCTGCAAGAACTTGTTCATCTATCATAAGAAGGTTTTTAGTTTTCTTTCCAACTGCTGCTTATGAACGTAATGGAAAAGTTCCACATGAATACAATTTACAACTATTCACTACACATATTTTAAATTTTCGACTTATTTTACGCAAATATTATTTTAATGCCTACCAATTAGAGATTGAAAAAAGGAAAAACTGTTCTAAATTTGGATCTCAATAAAATAAGCGATTTCTAGCTAGGGTATAATAGTCTTTAGTGCTCCAGATCCCACAAGAACTGTAACTGTAACTGATTTCAGGCCAATGTTTGATTTTCATAGTGAAAAAATTACTTTTCAATTCCAGTTCCCGGAGTTTATCCGTTAAATCACTCTGTTATTATACAGACGTATATAAATCTAAAATGTAATTTCCAAGAAAATTGCAACGTGGTCTTTAAAATTTGCCGCGTATGAAATAATTTTTTCATTTTTATCTGTGTGATAAGACTTCCATTTGTTAATTTAACATGTGTACTCAGTATGGTAATGAGAATTTGAAAATTCATTCTAACCCACTGTCTCATGTTTGCCAAATATGCATGTCGTCGTTCTCCCAAAAGAGATATTTAAAAAGACATTTACTTATTCATACAACAAAAGAAAAGCCTTATGTATGTGAAATATGCAACAGGACTTTTTCTCAAAAAAGTAATTTAATTTCGCATTTGCGTACTCATATCAAGGAGAAGCCTTATGTTTGTGAGGTATGCAACAAAGCTTTCTCACAAAGTTCAACTTTAAGACGACATTTGTGCAGTCATACGAAGGAAAAACCTCATGTTTGTGAAATATGCAACAAAGCTTTCTCACTTAGTACAAGTTTAAGACTACATTTGCGCATTCATACGAAAGAAAAACCTCATGTTTGTGAAATATGCAACAAAGCATTTGCTCAAAGAAGTGTTTTAAAACAACATTTGCTTGTCCATACCAAGGAAAAGCCTTATGTTTGTGAGGTATGCAACAAAGCTTTCTCACATAGTACAACTTTAAGACTACATTTGCGCATTCATACAAAAGGAAAACCTAATGTTTGTGAAATATGCAATAAAGCATTTGCACAAAGCAATGTTTCAAAACAACATTTGTGTGTCCATACCAAGAAAGAGCCTCACACTTGTGAAATATGCAACAAAGTTTTTTCACATTATTATTTAATACAACATTTGCGTGTGCATACCAAGGAAAAGCCTCATGTTTGTGAGGTATGCAACAAAGCTTTCTCGCAAAGGGCAACTTTAAGAGTACATTTGCGCATTCATACGAAGGAAAAACCTTATGTTTGTGAAATATGCAACAAAGCTTTCTCTCAAAAAGGTTGTTTAAATGCCCATTTGCGTATTCATAACAAGCCTTATGTTTGTGAAGTATGCAACAAAGCTTTTTATTGCAGTAGCGCCTTAAAAATACATATGTGTAACAAAACAAAAAAAAAGCCTCATGTTTGTGAAATACATAAATCATTCTCTCTAAGTGGTAATTTGAAATAACATTTTTGTACTCATGATGTGAAATTTTTAGGTTTCTGACATTTAGACCATTTGTTTTTAAATGCAGCATTCTTACAAAGGTTTTCAGTTTAAAAAAAATTAATGTATTATAACTGTAAGTAAACAGCATTGTGTAAAAACGTGGGTATCCCACACACTTCTCTGATCACTGAAATAGAATTTTGATTTGAAAGTTTGAAAAATATACTTAAAAATTTGATAAAAAGGTTGTCGCTTGATTGTGATGGAAATTACGAATTTAACTCACACCTTCGATGAAACGAAATTGATTTAATATTATTCACCTATTGGAAACACTCAAATAAGTGAACCAATAGGCAACAATAAGCCTCTGGGTATGTCTTGTGAAACCCCAGGGTTCAGTGGAACACAGTTTGAAGACCACTGATCTAGAACATTAGAAGTATCACATATAATTGTTGTTTGAGATGTATGTGGTGCAAAATGTAAAAAGGTCACATATTTAATTTTTTGATGGACTGTAATTTTCTGTTATATCTTTTTATTATATATAAAATATTATAATATTTTATATCTCAAAAGAAGTGATTTTTTATCATTTGGTGTTTTTATAGTTTTAAACTTTGGTTTTTCTACTGGATTTTGTAAAAAGTGTCTTATTTTATATTAAAGCCTAATTTATTCATAAACACAAAAAGCAGCATTTTCAGAAGTTTAATTGAAAGCTTGATTTTAAGAGTGCTATTAAAATTTTGTTCATTTTTTATATAAATCAAACTGTCCAAAAAGATATTTAAAAAAATAATTCTTGAAGTATTACTGTGATATATATATATATATCTATTTATAACTGCAAACATATATATGTTTGGCTTTTTTGAAAAGATGTCTATAGTGAAAGGATTAAATTATTTATGTATTCTTTAACATCTCTTTTTTTTAAATAGTCGATACAATCCATGAAAAACTGCAGGAAAAACATAGAAAAAAGGATGTAATCTGCAGTAAAAAGGGTGATATGCTCCATGTTATCAGAAAACTGGGCAAGATGAAGTAAACAGTTTTATTTAATTTGAAAAGCAGTTTCAAAAGTAAAGTAAATTCATTGCTATAAGTTTTTAGATTATGTATAGATGTGTGTGTATAGATTTTTAACATTATGTATTAATCATAAAACTTGTATATATTAAAATTAATACATATTCATGTTTGAGTTAATGACTGAACTAATTTAAGGTTTATATAAACATTGCTTCAAGGAGGATTAAAAACTGTAAATTAAAAATATTAAATAATATGTAAATTGTTTCTTGGTGTTAAATTATTATTAACTTATTTGTTTATGTGAGACAAATCAAATCACTTTCTTTATTATGGATAAAAAAATGTATATATACTTGGCAAAATTGGTCAACAGTGTAGTATTTAAGTACCGATCTGTCTGCACCCATCACGCTTGAACCCTATGAAGATTTTTTCTCTCTCGTAATGAACTATGAGATGAATAAACTCCTTTCTAAATAATTTCATATTTTAAACTTTTTTTGAAAGGGGTCTTTTTATATGTGTTTTATTATATATATAATTCTTGGAACTCAGTGAAACAAATCTTTGCATCTCATGGAGACATTTTGATCAAAATAATTTTACAGATTTGCATCCATTTTTTATGCTTTCTGAAATTATAAACAAAAAGTTAATGAGCTTCTCCCACAGTATATTTATTGTTATTGTGGTGTTGTTTTATTCAGTCAATAAAATTATTCTTATGTATTGTTTTGATTATCATCAATTTATTATTGCCTTCTGTTTTTTATATCCACAAAACTTTCTCACCCAATTTTGTGTGCCAGTGTGATTAAGATAGAGAGTTATATTTGTAATAAAAACATAGACAAGTATGTAGATGCAATTTTTGTGCTAACTTAATTTTTAGTCTATTGGATGAGTTTGAACCCTCAAATCCCACACTTGTGTATGCCACTGATTTTGGAAGGTTCAATGTCTGTGATGGCAGGCTTCTATTCTTAATTACATTCTAGCCAAGTTTCTTTCCAGCAAACATTTATTATTAAGATCCTTAATTTCTGTATACAAAAAGGTATTTGTGATGCATTTCAGAATTCTCCCCCCTTGCTTCTTGATCAATGACAGTTATAATGAGTTATCATAAATTATGT
Organism: Trichonephila clavata; assembly: GCA_019973975.1. Taxonomy (NCBI): domain Eukaryota; kingdom Metazoa; phylum Arthropoda; class Arachnida; order Araneae; family Nephilidae; genus Trichonephila; species Trichonephila clavata. The sequence goes on from BMAO01010957.1 coordinate 22,169, forward strand.
TAGAGTAAATCAATCATAGCCATGCAAAAAAGGCTTTTTCTTGAAACAGGGATATTTCAAATGAATGGTTTTCACAATGTTTTGACAAACAATATGTGTGCATTATTCCTTTTTTAAGTGGTGTGAAAAGTAAATGGAATGATCCATACATGTAACAGAATTTTTGTTAAATTTTAAAGGTTATGTCATTACAACCATGAGATTTTTATTATTTTGCATTAAAAAAATGAGGCTGTCAGTTATTTGCCAAGAGGGTATTTCAATTGCATGCACAATCGGTTTCATTTAATCTAAGTTTTCATAAATATTAATTAAGAAAGTAAAATTATACTGATTAAGGCAATATGGTACCATCTTCACATTTTTTTTTAATATTTGATATTTGGTTTTAATTGTATTTTATAAAAGAAAAATGTAATAATAATTCCATACAAAATTTTTTTAATTTGTTGCAAAATGTTTGTAAAATCTAAATTTTTTGAACTTTTTTTAAAATCTAAGGCTTTTTTAAATATGTCTCTTTTCTTTCAAAGATTTTTTTTCCTAGTATCTTATAATATACTACATAAAACTGTGCATGTGTTTTTTTTGCTGCTTCTCTTTAATTTTATATTAATTTTTTTTATAATTAAACCACCAAGAAAATCTCAAAAAAACATTAATTTTGAAATTTTTTAGAAAAAGTACGAAACATGCTAGAGCTAATTCCATGCACAGTTTTACAAAACAAAAAATTCGGTTGAATTGTCAAATCAGCCACTTATCCCGCCAAGTGTTTTTCCACCAAATTGATAATTGCTCCAAATCTGGTAACCCTTGTAGTTTTGTATCAGTGAGGAAGAAGTCAGATCGCGGCGTAAAAACGCGCTAAGTTGGCTATTTTTCAAAATTTGGCGGACCAGTGGCCGATTCGATAATTTCACCAAAAATACATTTCAGAACAGGTATAAAAAATTTCAAACCCATGCTTCAATTATCAAAAAAGTCTTAGGGTTTTGAATAATAGTATATGTACAAAAATTCAACATGGAGAAAAAGGAGTTTGAAGTTTTCATTCCATGAATAGCATGATTTAATATTACTCAAATAGTCTGAAACTTTTATAAAATGTTAATTAGCATATTTAAAACTGCTTACCGTTAAAAATTGCACAAATGTTGATTAATTAAACAGTATACTGCCAGGAGAGATGGAGAAAAAAAAAGTAAACGTATGAAATATCAATATTTCATAAAACTTTATCTTTAATTATAAAAAAAAAGATAAATACACACACTTCAGAGCTAATGCACAACTGTTACAAAAGATGTTTATGCCTTTATTTTTTATTTCCATGATTTTAAAAGGCTTCATATGTTAGATATTGTACAAGATAGAAAGCAAAATCAAATAATAATTTATAAGTAAAATATATCAAAATCTAAGAACTGTATATGTGCATTTGTCTAAATAAATATCTTAAAATATTTTAATAATAAAAGTGTTGAATTTCACACACATGGGATATATCACCAAAAACAAATGTATAAAAATAGGGGAGTTTTTTCTATTCTTGTGAATTAGATTTTTAATTATCTGAGTTATCAAAATGAGATTTAGTATTTGTGCTTTGGGAGAATCCATTTGAAGTTTTAATTTCATTAATAATAATATCATAAAAAGCACGCAGAACTTTTAAATCTTGACCAAATCCATTTGCTCTTCCCAATAAATAATTCACAAACTAGAATTTTTGCATGAATTGCACAATTCTTTCTTGAAATGATTTGTTTCTGCATATATAATGTCAGTCTCATTGATGCGCAGTAGAAAAATAATTCATTTTTTATCAGGCTCTTTTCTAGCAGATAATCTGGAATGTGGGCACGGTAGTTGCTGTCCAGCATCAAATATTGCTCCATAACTTGATAAAAAATGCAAGTAAAGCTTTGAAGTTTTGCAGGCATATATTTATAAAGATTCGGGGTATCAAATAAGCGAATAAAATTTCGACAGGTTGATGATTTTTAGGGTACCATATCGCCTTAAGAGGGAGTAGAAAACATGCTTAATTGTATAGTTGCATTAAGGATCAAAATTACCAACTTAATGTTTATAAGATTTTTCACGTACACAGATCCGCATTAAGCAGGTGGCGGACCTGGCAGCCTCCAGCACCAGAAAAGACCCAAAGCTTGATGGATTCCATTTATAAATTCAACGTTTAATAAAAAGATCTTGAACCGATATTGCAACCTTGATGATTTCCACGTATTTTGAGTCATGAAGCAACTCTAGCCATCTTTTTTCCGTGTATATGTATTGTTTCAATCTGTATAAATTTTTCACATTCATTTTTCTTTTTTTGTCGAAATTTTATTTCGAACAAATTAATACTAATCACATCAAACAAGTTCGTTTTTAGTTCACAACCGAGCTGAATTACTCTCAGATACATTTTACACTGATGGGAAAAAAATATTGTCGACTAATAAAACTTTGGCAATACATTTGTATAGGTAATATATTTAATCGATTAAAGTTTCAAGATCACAGTTTAATGTTAGCGCAAGTAGAACCATTTCAAATGAGAAATGATGATACATTAAGAACCAGTGTAACTGCCACAATTTTAAATGCAAGCATACACACGTGCATGTCATGTGTTGTACTGGTACCAGACATCAGTTTGTGGGATAGAATTGCATGCCTCTTGCTCGGTCAATATAAGGTTGTTTAATTCTGGTTGTGGATGAAGCTGTCATTGCGGTCCATTGATGTCCCATTCGGGCTCGATTGGAGGAAGATCTGGTGATCTAGCAGGACACAGTAACATGTTGCCACCCTATAGAGCCGTTAAATTACAAGGATGATGGAACATGTTATCCTGTTGAAAAGCACCCCTTGAATGATGTTTATAAATCACAGTGCAACAGTTTGAATTGCAAGATTGACATATTAGTTTGTAGACAGGGTGTGTGAATTAAACTTGATAAGGCTCCATCAATCAAAGGAAATTGCTCGTGCCAGACCATAACTTTAGGTGAAGGCCCAGTGTATCTAGGCGACAGAAAGATTGCTTGCAAGCACTTACTTGGCCTTCTAATCAATATACAGCCATCACTGTGCAGTGGCATAACATATACTCTCCAACCCCTGCATCATGTGGCTGGGCCAGGATTCTAGGGCTGCATAGCCTAACTGAGATGAAGTATGGCTTGGGGCCCCCAAAGCTGACTTTTCAGGGGGCCTCTAATCTCCATTACGCCACTACATCACTGGCACCAAGAGATACACAGCTTTTATCGGAGAACACAACAAATTGCGACTCCACTCTCCGTTGATCTCTAGCGGGAAATCACAGATGTCAATGATTTAAAGCTAATGGTCAGAACACTACAGGGTGTCTGGCTGGGAGCTATTTCTCAACGGACTGATTTGTTACAGTTCAATGTGTCACTCTGGTGCTGGAAAAAACTATAATTTCTGCTGTAGATGCACTACGTTCCCCATCCATGTGGTGAATACTGCAATCTTCTCTGTCAGTGGTGACCAGTGCGTGATTGAGCCATAGTTTTCTTGATGTAGTACTGGAGGCAGCAGTACTTTCCCTGGAGTACTGCTGCCAAAAATTGGAAATCTTCAATATTGAGGGCTGGGATATTCCACTGCCAAATCCTCTTTTCTAGCCAAAGGTCGATTGCCAAGGCGTATCCTTGAGAGGAACTGGTTTGTAGTAACCATATGCGAGGTTTCTCCTCACTGGAATCTGTAGTAATACACTGCATTTCTGATATTTGGCTTTTTTTTTAAATGCTGATGTTCTCTGGAAATATTACCAGTTTGGTTTCAGAAGTAGTTTTAAGGATTTCTTGAATTCACTTAAAAATTTTTTTTAAATCGATATCAGATTAAAATGTAATTATGTATTTGTCAACTAAATTACATTTTTAAGTTTTTTTTTCAAAGCAAAAAAGAATTATCATTTAAATATGAAGGTAAATTACATTAATTTTACAAAAACAAAACATAAATATCAAACTACGTGTAGTTTAAATTTTTTGCCTGTACTATAGAAAGTAATTATTTATCTAATCCAGAAATTTCATATATCTTATTATTCTAAATTATTATTTGTTTCATCTATATCATTATCTTAATTTCTAAAGGAGATAATCACTCATGTTTTTCGAAATATTCAGAGTTGATTTATTATACTCAACAAACATTATTTCACAATGAGTTTTCTTTTATGTAATAGTTAAAAGATATAATTTGGAAGCGAATATATACTTGCAGGACGGTATTTTATTTCACATTTTTCATTACTTTTCTCTTTTTTCGTTTATAGTTTTTCGAAAAAAAAGTAATTTACAAAAAAATGCTGATATTGCATAAGTTAGTGAATAGTATAAGAAAATTCATTTCTGTTCCACAAAATAAAATCCCTTTAGTAAATGTGTTGAAAATAAATCCAGAATTATCCATGTAAAAAAATCTAAAATTCTTAACAACCGAAACATCAAGACTCTTAGAAGATAGGATTTATTGAAAGAGGTGACTGCAAAATGATATCTTATCTGTTTATCTGTACCACTTGATTGAACAAGAAAGCGATTCAATTAAGTGTTCATTAGGAATATAAATTAATGAATACGTTAATTTAGCTTAAGTTAACATATCGAAATTTTAGCACTTTTTATAAAACATATTAACACAAAAAAATCCCCTCTAGAATTTGCTAATGCCTTTTTGAAATTTCTTTATTCCTTTTAATCCTACATATAAATTTTATTATTATTGTATCAACTTTGGAAAAACTTTATAAAAGCGCTTGAATCATTTATAGTAAAACACTTATTTACATCTGTGTTTATAGGATTTTATGTACACTGTAAACTTTTATGCTCATATTTTTTTTTCTGAACTAGATATAAGATGTAAACATACTTTTCAATGAAAATAAGGGATTTCTATTTTGTACAATTTATTTTTCAATATTTGAACCATATGCAACTACATAGTACCAAAAATTATAATTGATATATTTTAAATATTCATGTAAATATTAAAATAGAATTTTTATACCTACAATAATGAGGTGTCAAACTTTTTATGTGTTCCTTAATTCATTGTTTTCTAATAAGGGTTAATTAACATTTAAAAACTTGTAAATCTCAAATACTCAGAAAATTATTTTAAGAATATTTTATTATTATTAAAGGTTTTGAGTATCATATCAACTGCAAAATTTTAGAGTGTGAAAATGTTGGAAAAAAAGAATGTGTTCAACTTTGTGTTAATGTGTTTTAACTTTTCTCCTTGCAAAACTAGAATGAATGTTTTAATTAACACGACTTAGATTTTTTTCAGAGATTATAGCCAATTTTTAAAAAATGGTAGCATTAAATTTAGCCAATAGATGATATATGATTAATAACATTTGGGTAATTTCAGAACTTAAAAAAAAAAAGTTGTAAAAAAATAGTGTTTTTTTTTAAAAAAATCATTTTATTGGTAGACTTTTTTGTTGTAAAATATCATACCACATTCAATTCTGTCATATATAATATCTAGATACTAAAGAATCGTTGAATTTTGTGGATTGGATGCAAAAATGTGAGCAATTTATGAAAGCTGTTTAATACACTCATGTCCATAAATTAAGGCTAATTCAGAATCACACAGAAATTGAACTCTAAAATAAAAAAATTCATCTGTAGAATTATCACACACATCTTGAAGAAGAATATGCAAATTACAGGAAACCACCAGATGGCGCGGATAGTACGTCACAATGACGAAAGTGTAAGAGAGGGGTATATAAGGAATGGTGGCAAAGTAGTAAAATTGTTCACAAGCGCTTTAAAAGCCTTTCAGTGCAATAACCCCATAGTTATGGCACAAAGGAAGCATTTGGATGATTTTTACGTAGTAGAATTATCGGACGACTGGAATGTGGACGTACCCAGCTGGAAGTATCCGATGAACTTGGAATCGCCCAGAGTGTCATCTCTAGGCTTTGGCAACGATTCCAAGATGATGGCAATGTGAGTAGATGTTACAGCACAGGTCGCCCCCGAGTTACAACGCCGAATGAGGACCGGTATTTGGCAGTTACTGCCAAAAGAAACAGACGGAGCACAGCATCAGACCTATCTCGTCAGCTCTCTTCAGCTACCGGTACGGCAGTTTCAAGGCAGACCGTGTACAGACGCTTAGGGCACATTGGTCTATATGCTCGTAGGCCTGTCAGATGTGTCCCCTTTACCGCAACTCACTGTCGCCTGCGATTAACCTGGAGTAGAGAGCATGCATTGTGGACACCGTAACAGTGGTCTTGTGTGATGTTTTCCGACGAGTCCAGGTTTAGTTTGCAGTCTGATTCTCGTCGGACTTTCATATGGAAAGCGCCAGGTACTCGTTACCACCAAGAGAACAACATTGAACGACACCGTTACGGTGGAGCAGGATGGCTCGTTTGGGGAGGAATTATTCTTGGTTCCAGAACTGACCTGCACGTTCAATGGGTGTAACAAGAGTGTAACGATGACAGGCCACATCTATCGGGATGTCATTCTGGAACAACATGCACGTTTGTTTCGGGGCGCCATGGGTGCTGAATTTCTGTTTATGGATGACAACGCCCGTCCTCATCGTGCAAACATTGTAGACGAATGCCTTCAATCGAAGGATATCACCCGTATGGATTGGCCAGCATACTCACCGGACTTGAATCCAATAGAGCATGTGTGGGATATGCTTGGCCGACGAATTGCAGCCCGTCAACCCCCTCCCACCTGTCTACCGGAACTTCGGAGGGCATTGCTTGATGAGTGGTGTAATATTCCCCAAGATCAGATTGATAATTTGATACTCAGCATGCGTAGGCGTTGTAAGGCCTGTATTGCATCGTCCGGGAGACATACTCCGTATTAACCATCATACTAACCATGTTATAATGTTTTTTGTAAATAGGATCTTTTTTGAAATTTGCTCCAGGGAATAAAAATCGCAATTTTTATTAATTATGTCAAACATATATATCATCTTTTTGCTCTTTAACTTTTCTTTAAAAAATAGACTTTACAAATAAGTCAAATTTGTTTTGCTTCTGTCTCTTTCTTTGCCTGAACTTCATTATCCTTAATTTATGGACATGAGTGTACTTAACTTTGTACCAATCAGAATTCCTTTTTTCTTTTGATTATTACTCCATAGAAATATCAGCAACATTTTGAATTTTATTTATCAAAAGAAAAAAAAATCAGATACTTCTACTTAATTTCTTAATATGCATATAATTTATAAAAAACTTATATGCTATTTTAAATTTTTAAAAGATGGCACTTTCTTTTTCTAATCTCTATAATTATCAAATTTATATTATTTAAAGATTCCTACATTTCTTTGCATATTCTAAGAAAAAATTAATTCTTAGTGTTCATCTTTAAACTTGACTTATTTTAATTAAATTCTGTGCTTTTAAAAAAAAATTTCTAATGCAGAGTTTTTTTTGTTGAAATTATTCATCCAGTATCTTGAAGAAAAAAGTTTAAAACTTGTTTTTGAAGTAATCAAATATTTTTTTTCTGCTTAACGTAATTATTACAAAAATATATTAACAAACTTAGTATAAAGTGTTTTAATGTTTTTATTTATTTTACTGTTCATTTTTTGCTAGTAGATTCAAAATACTAAGTTTAATTAAATGTTTTGAAATTCTAAATCGTCTTTGTTTTTTTACATATGCTTTAAAATTTGATTTTGAAATACTTTTATAATTTTGTTTCACTCTTTATAGTAGCTGCGGTAACCTAGTGATTATGGTCGCAAATTCGATGTCGGAATATAGCAGGTTCGAGTCCCAGTGCCACTGAAGACCCACCGTGTAGAGAGGGCCAATGTACATTAAATCTGTAGAGGCTCAGTGTTTTCCGTTTTTGTAGTGTGGTAGTTAGGAGATGGGGTTGCCAGCTCATGTGTCGTCCTCGTCACTTGACTGAGGCTCATAATAACGAAATCTTTCGCCAACAACCCTTTTGTTGCTTTGTAAAGCGACGTTAATGTAATCCTTTCACTGTCTTGATTTTTGATACATTTTAATGAGTTTTATTTGAATCCTGTATACAAATGAATAAATATTGCTAAAATCATAAAGGAAAATTTTTTGAAGTATTCCTTTCACGGCTACACTTGAAAAATTTTATTATAAAAACTCAGTCACAAAGATGAAAATTCTTATAAAAAATATAGCTTTTGTAGAAACAAAATTAAATGTATAACTTTTTTAAACTCCTCTCTCGATCTGGAAGTAAAGCTAGATGCGCGTAGACTAAAGTTCTTCCAGTACTTATGTAAATATTTTGTGGTGGCTGGGTCCTAGTTTGGACCCCGCTCACTCCGCCCGGCGCGTCTTTAAGTATGGGAGGAAACATATCATCACCAACAAACGCCATAATAACAAATATATTTATTGAAGTCTGACAAACACTTAAACAATCACAAGTTTAACTATAAGTAGAAACCTAGGAGTGATTCCCTAATACGTCGATTAATCCTAACACTCAATTCTAATACTCAATTCTAATATTCAATTCTAAGTAAACCCGTCTACCAGAATGGACGAGGAGACGAACACTAGCTAACCTCAAGTCGGTACTGAATCTATTCTCTTCAATCGGCAATTTAACAATTTACTCTTATAATTTATATCTATTAAATGCGCGCCAAGTTCGTGAAGTAATTCACCGACGTTACTTACGTGACAGTTTGGCAACTCCTTCTGCTACATTTACAAAATCTATATATATATAGACTTTATATAGTCGAACTAAATTAACATATAACTATCTCGTGTTTTTCCCGAAAAGGCTGTGAAATAGTATAAATGCTAGCCCCAAAGTTTCCCAAGAGGATTAGTAAGAAAATCTCGTGGATAGCCCCGTCCCAATTTTTCTATGAATGATACATTTTAAATGAAATATATAGTGGTTAGTAATGCTGATTGCTGTGCCGTTGGCTTGAGTTCGAATCCCGGAGAAGGCATGTATATTTATAAATGAAATGGAGGTTCTCTACGACGACGGCTGAGCATGGAGGTACTCTAAATAGCCGTCGAGCCGCAAGTCTTCTCGTGAGGTGGGTGGAAGAGAGTTGGGAGACCCCTGATCACCCCCAGGGTGTTCTCCCTCAAAATTGGGGTGGAATAAAGCCAAATTGCACTGCCACCTGATGGTGCTCAAAACTGCGGATAACGACAGGCGTAAATCTAGCCCTTTCCCATCGATGAATTTCGTGGACCTTCATTTGCTGTTACTATCGGTTATTGTTGATCACACAGATGGCATAAGTAACAACAACAGAATTTTTCACCAGAGAATAGATTTTTATACACAGAATGTATTACAGAGATGTCAAGAATTGAAGTTTTCTAATGTATAAAAGAAAAGTCAGTGTCGGATAAAACAACATGGAGGCCCCTAGGCCAGGGGTCGGCAACGCGGCTCGCGAGCCACATGTGGCTCTTTGGATGTGAAATTGCGACTCTTTAGTTCCATACACAAATATTATTTGTTTTATTAAAAAAAACATTTAAAAATCGTTCTGAATCGATTAATAAGAATTAGGCACAGTTTCTCTATCTCTCAACCACTTGTACTCACTTTTCACCGCACCTCTCCCCTGCGACACGCGTCTTTACTTTCTTCAGTTCGTCGGAAGTTCTCGGATGACGTCGTCGTCGGATGTTTCTTTGTAGGTTTTCATTCGCTTTCGACGCAAGACAATTTGACGTCTTCACCAGTGCTTTGGGGTTTGTTGTTTCAAGTAGAAGAGTTAGAAGCGAATTATCTTCTCAAAGGTATGCATGTGCGTATATACTAATAATTTGGATTAATAACTGCTGTTTTTTTATACCAAAATAATAATTAAATTTTTTTTTTATTACAGCTTCACCGCAAGCATGGCATCTACAAAAAAAGAGAAAAGAGGAACTGAAGAAGAGCACCGAGAATTCAATCGGGATTGGACGGAGTCGTTCACTTTCATATGCTACTCAGATGGCTTCCGACTTGTCTTATTTGCCACGAAAAACTCGCACACAATAAGAAATCAAATTTAGAGAGACACTTCACTACAAAACATACTCAGTTTGCTAGTAAATATACAGCCAGTGAAGAACGAAAAAAAAGCTGTTGACGAGCTCCAAAAACAAAAACAGCAATCAAGTTCCATGTTAAGTAACTGGACGCAATCTACAAGTAATTTTAATCTGACAAGAGCTACGCGCTATCACTAGAAATTGCAAAAAAAGGCAAATCATTCACAGATGGGGAGTATGGCAAAAATTGCTTCATACGTGTATCTGAAGAACTGTTTCGTGATTTTAAAAACAAACCAGAAATCTTGAAAAAAATTAAAGTTTGCCACTATCTGCTAAAACAGTACAAGATATAGAATAGCTAAAATGTCTTCAAATGTAACATATTTGCAGGTGGAAGATATTCAACTTTCTTTTGCCTTATCACTTGCTATAGATGAGTCTTGCGACACGGTACAAATTGCCCTTTTGGTCGGGTATATGTCTTCCCAAGGTCCAAAAGAACTTCTACGATTACTACCACTCTCGGCACAAACTACAGGGGAAGATATAGCGAATGCCGTGAAAAAATGCCTTGAAGACAATAAGATCGATTTCAATAAAATCGTTTCAGTAGCAACTGATGGAGCCAGAAATATGACAGGAAAAAATAAAGCGGTAATAACGATTCTTCAGAGCAAAATAAACCACGAAATTCTTATGTTTCCTTGCATAATACACCAAGAAGCGCTTTGTGCCCAAACATTTCTGGTCGAAATACAGTGAGCCACAAAATTGAGTATACACCTTAGAAGCTTAGAGACATTTTGGAATTACAAATTAAATATTGCTTTAAGATGATTGAAATTTTTACCTTATATACTTCAGTCTATGCTTTACCGTATTATACTAATAAAATTGTTACGTTTATTTATTTTTACGAAAAAAAATAAAAGATCTGAGACGAGAGGAAAAACACCACCACAAAAATAAGTATACACCTTTTTTAATTTCCTTTTAACGTACAAATTAATCTTTTGTTGCATAACCTTTTGCTTGAATTACAGCTTGTAATCCTCTGGGCATAGATTCTATCAGTGTTTTAGTGCTTTCAACAGAAATTTTAGCCCATTCTTCTCTCAGAACCTTCTTGAGGACTTCCTTGCTTGTGATTCCGTGTTCATGTACAGCTTTCTCTAATTGCGACCACAAATTTTCTATGATGTTTAGGTCTGGAGACTGGGCTGGAGTGTGTAATTGCTTCCTGCAGTGGTACAGCAAGTATAACAGCTCAATCTTCGCTGTATGCTTGGGGTCGTTGTCCTGCTGGAATATGAAGCTTGACCCAAGCCCAACTTACTATCACTTTTTTCCAAGTTATCCTTTAAAATCCCCAAATATACATGTTTTTCCATAATACCATCAATAAAAGCAAGCTCTCCAACTCCTCCAGCCGACATACAACCCCAAACGAAGACAGATCCACCCCCCGAACTTGACTGTCTTAATGGTGTTTTTAGGTGACAGAGCTTTCCCAGCTTCTCTCCATATTTTAAATCGTCCATCGCTTCCTTAAAGATTAAACTTAGTTTCATCAGAAAATATTACAGTATTCCAGAAAGAAATAGGCTTTAAACGATGTTCTTTGGCGAAAATCATTCTCTTTTGTCTATTCACATACTTGATGAGTGTCTTTCGTATTGGTGTACGGCCATGAAACCCATATTGGTGAAGGGTACCGTCGAATTGTTTCATCTGAGATCTTTTCCCAGATTGTAGAGGACATCGATAAAGCTAGTTTAGAGGCACTCACCCTCGGATCTTTCTTTACTGAGTGAATGATCTTCCTCTTCGCTGTAGTACTCAGTATTTCTTTACGTCTTCTTCCAGGAATATTGGCCACAGATCCAGTTTTTTTATACTTCTGTAGAATTTTTTGGACACAACCATGAGTTACATCAATCAACGAAGCGATTTCTTGAAGAGATTTTCCCTCTTTCAACCATTTTACAACCAAATAAACGTTCAGATTCAGTAGTTTCTCTACGAGAGCTCATTTTACGATTTTTAATGAGAAAAAATACTATTTAAAAGCATTGAAGTGCAATAGCACGTGTTATAAGCAGCAGCTACTCCTGAAACTCTTTAAAGAAAATTTGAAACTAAAAAAAGTGGTGGCAAAATTAACAAATATAAGAAGTGTATACTCAATTTTGTGGCATGGTTTTCTATCTTTTCTTCGAAGCGCTTAACTTTTTTCGTAATAAATAAGTTAATTATAGAATTGTGTTATTATAGGATGGTAAAGCAGAGGTTAAAGTATCTAGGATAAAAAAATTATCTATTTTAAATCAATATTTAATTTGTAATTGGAAGAAGTCTAAAAGTTTTAGAGGTGTATACTCAATTTTGTGGCTCACTGTAGTTGAGGTCACGAATTTGGTAATCAAGATTGTTAACAGCATCTTGTCAAAAGCACTCTACCATCGTCAGTTTAAAGAGTTCTTAAACGAAATGGAGACTCAGTATTCCGACCTCCTTCTACACAATAAAGTGCGATGGTTTTTCCAAAGGTAAGTTATTGAAACTTTTTGCTTTGTGCTTGAATAAAATAAATACATCCCTCAATGAAAAAGGCATTAATCACCCTGAATTAGAGAACTGCAAATGGTTGCAAAAACTAGACTTTATGGTGGAGATGAATCTAAAACTGTGCAAGGAAAGGGAAACCCAGCCTATGTTTTGGTAGAAGAACTGTGTGTGTGAGAGAGATTTGTTTCGAAGAAAAATTAATTCTTTTTGCAGAAGATATTTAGAGCAGCAAATTACTTTATTTTCAATTTCTAGAGCAATATTGCGATAAAACCAGTGCAACTGTTGACACGAATTACTTCAGCACAGTTATAAAAAAATTAAAGATGAATTCTTCGACAGATTTGAGCAATTCAAAACCACTCTGCATTCATATTAAATCCTCTCAACACAAATAGTAACGAAATCCACATTGAGCCGTTTGGAATTGATACTGGATCTCTAGAAACGCAACAAAAATGGACAGCTTTAAAAGGAATGCTGCGAGTTGAGGCACTTATATTCGACGCATGGAATAGTCTTCCAGATTGCTACAGTGAGGTGAAGAAGTTGGCATTCGGAGTGCTGGCTCTATTCGGATCGACATATTCGTGCGAGCAAGCGTTCTCTTGCGTGAATATAATTAAAAGAAAAGTAAGAAACCTACTAAGAAATGAAAATTTAAGAGTCGTATATTTGGAACTTAAAATTAGTTATGAGCCAAATTTATCCAAACTTTCTAAAACCATGCAAAGCCAACGCTCCCATTGAATTTGCTTGCTCAAATGTATGTTATTGTTTTTCTTTATTTTTAAGTACAAGTTACATTGTTTAGTAAAGTTTAAATTTTCTACTTGAATAACCATGCAAGACCATTGCTCCCATTGAATTTGTTTGCTCAATTGTTTGTTATTGAAGTACAAGTTAGTGTTGTAGACGCCCATCCGGTATAGTGGTCAGTGAAGCTGACTCTGGTGCCGTAGGGACTGGGTTCGAATCCCGGAGAAGAGGCATGGATGCTTGTGTTGTAATCCTTTCTTCTGTCTGTGTTATACATTCCGTGGTGCACGGGGTTAATAAATGTTAAAAAAAATTTAGTGTTGTAAGTAAATGTTTGTTTTATTTTTTTACTTAAATAATAAATAATTATCTAAAAATGACATATATATATATAATCTAATTTGTTGTGAAAAACACTACTTATATATGAATAAATAGATATATTTTCTTATGAATAAATAGATTAGTTTTTTTTTTTATCAAAAACTTTATTTATGCAAGAGTGCTATTTATTGTTGACAAGAAAAAAATTTTGTGGCTCTTTAAAATTTTGAAAACTGTAATTCTTGACTCTTCCGACTCAAAAGGTTGCCGACCCCTGCCCTAGGCAATCGAATTCTCGGGGTCCTTAGCCTAATAATTTTATTTCACAACATTTTAGGAATATATTTTATTGCACAAATAAAATAACACATTGTCAGCAAATTTAAAAAAATAAATAAGCAATAATTATTTATTAGAATCTGTAATAAAAAACTAACTCTTGCAATAAATAAATAGTTGATATTCTCAATTTTTTAGCCGTGAATTCTTTTAGAACATCTCGGAATTATATGTTTTGCAAGACGTCGTATTCAATGGCCATAATAACAAGTGAGTTCAGTCTTTCTTGTGTTATTGAAGATCGACGACAGTTTTTTAGTATCTCGAATTTTGAAAAGCTTCGTTCACTTCTAGAGAACGAAGCTTTTCAAAATTCGCATTTGTGATCATAAAACACCTGTATATTTTTAATGCTGTCATAACATTCAGAAACGTTGATTGCAGCAAGTTTTTGAAAATAAGTCGGTATGATTGCAATGATGGTACCGTTTTTTCATTATTAAAATCTTGTATTTGTAATATGAAATGCTTAAAATGAACCATTTCTTCTGCAAATTCAATGTTCTCAGGGTAATGTTCCCTAAATATTTGGACAGCTTTTTTTTAATTTCTGAATCTTTCTTAATGGGAAATCAACGAGAAACCCAAATAGAAAAGATATTTTACTGTACGCTTCCAAACTACGGGAAAGTTCTTCATATAAATTGCCTAATATAGGTAGACAAGTTTCAATTTTGAATTCTTCACTTCCTTGAAGCACAACATTTTTTGCATCACTGTCATTGTATTGTCGTCTTCATATGCGCACACGTCTACATTTATCCATGTATTGCGAATCTGTTTTCACATTTGCCTTTCTTTCATATTCATAAAACATTTCTCTTTGCGAACTTGAAAAATTCATTAATTATTTCAGATGATTGACGGTTGTTTGAAGTTCTGTTTAATCCATTGATCTGGTTTCAGACAACAGCCCAAAAGCCTGCCATAATAATATTTTCTTTCTTCGACAAGTCTTTTAGAAGGCATTTAGCTTCATGAATTACTTGTAGCCTTTGAGTTATATCTTCAAGAATGACCTGTAAAGCTTTCTGGAGGCTACTATAGTCTTTGGATTAAGTTATAATAGCATCAGCTCTGGCACACCATCTTGTGTCTTTTACTATTTCAAAGTCTTTGCTGTTCTCAACATAATTGCCCAATGGTGTGTCGATACTAAGAAAACGTTGTACATTGCTTGTAGAAGCCTAAAGAATGAAACTGCTCCAACACAGTTTTCTGCCGCACATACTCCAACTAAATTTAGCGAGTGTGCTGCACATGGAATGTAGTGTACAAGGTGGTTTGTTTTTAAAATATGCGCTTGAAGACCATTATAGCATCTTGACATATTTGCTACACTGTCATAAGATTGCCCCCTTAAGTTTCGTAAATCAATGCTGCATTTTGCTAGGTAGGTCAAAACAAAGTTGGTTAGTGCTTTTTATGGGAATGAATGTTAGAAGGCGGTCTGCCATTTCACCATTAGATGCTCTCACATATCTAAGCACTACTGTCAACTGATTCGTATGAGATACATCTGGTGTAGAATCAACGCTCAGAGAAAAGTATTTAGCTTCCTGAATGTCCTTTATAATATTTTCCTTAACTTTATTTCCCATTATTTCAATTATTTCTTCACATATTGTAGGACAAATAGGAAGGTTTTCCTCAACCTTTATTGCCGTATCTAGCAATATGTCAATTGAGAAAAAGGTTGTACTCCGTGATTAGTTCCAATATTCTTAAGTACAGTAGTTGTCATTATGTTGAGAACCAATATGTTCTACATCACCGCGAAACGCTAATCCACGTAATTAGAGAAATTTGATTACTAACACTACTCTTTGCAGAACTTTGATCCAATATTCTTGTTCTTTATTAAGTGGGTAGGTTCACGAAACAGGATCTGTATCTTAGTAATGTTAAAAATAGGTATTTTTAAGAAACATTTATAAACATTCTATTGAATAAAAATCTCCAATTTTTTTATTGAATATTCTTTGAACCATAATACATACTTTAATCAGAGATTTTATGGATAGGATGTCTAGTTATTTTTTTAAAAAAATATTTTTTGCTCAAATCTGTTTTTTTTCTTCAAAAACAGTGAAATTTCATGATGTTTAATGCTATAAAGAATATTTTTTAAAAAAATCCCTTGATTAAAGTATGTTTTAGAGTGCAATTATTAATTATGCAAAGTTATAAGCTGTTAAATGCTGTAGTTTAGGAACAAATGTTCCTTATATGGTAAAAATGTTAGTTTTGAAGAAAAAAAATGGATTTTAGTAAAAAAACTTACTTGTAATTAGTGCATACCAGGTCCATAGTTTGGATTATTATGTTTCTCTTAAAGTATCCTCTAATATGCATTTCTTATGCCTTCTTTTCACCCTTGCTTCTTTAGATTTTTGTAAAATGTCATAATCAGCTTTTCGTAGTCTCTCCTGATCAGCTGCTTTCATTGCTCAAGCTGTGTAAAAACCTGGAAATATACCTAATGTTGCATGAACATGACATTTAGTAATGTTACCTTGATTATAGGAGGAGTTAGCTTCCAGTTTTTAATGTGCCCAATTTCACAAAAATGTTTTTTGGTATCCGTGGCCAGATTATATTGTTTACACTCTCGTTACAGTTTTGTGTCTTACCATGTAAGCATTTGGCAAGGAGGTTAAGAGTTGATAATTCCCTGTACACATCTTTGATACAATCGAGTACTTCTGATGGCAAGGTGTTCTTGTGTTTATATACTTCACCTGTTATAATTTCTCGGTTATATCCACACTAGGTATCTTCGTTTGTTGGGCACAGATGATGTTGTGGAAATGCATCTGTAGATGCTTTATGGAAATATGTAGCCCAAATCGCTTGCTTCATTGAATTGATACTACCAGTATTCTGATAGCCAATCCATAATAACGCTGTAATTTGTCAATTTCAGTGTCTGTAAGTCTACCGTGACCACCCAATGCTTTTTTGCTACTTAATTTCTTACCTTTCATTTATAGCTTTAAAGCTCGTAGTCGAGTCCCCATCCATTTCTCGACATGGCCAACGCATTCCAGTTTTTCAATACCTGTATCTCCATACGGCTGCATCTCGTTAACTGCTTTATATTGTGACGTCGTCACAATGGAGAAAGCGCCTCTATTCATAAACGTATCCACAGCCGGGGAACACGTGGCTTTGGTGGTATTGTGTTGTATCAGACAGCTGGACCGTCGGCGAAGGTGTGACTGGCGGACACTATGGGCCGGGCATTGCTGCATTATTTTCTATTCATGGACAGTGATTGTACGTCTTGAACGCTGGTGCCTCTGCAGGCGGCGGCGAGGTGTTTGAAGTGCCAGATGTCAGCCGGGCCCTTGTCGCCGGGAACCTTTGAGAGGGATCGGACTTTTGTCATCTCTGCACGAATGGATGACGTGCAAGACCGTTGGTGCCGGATGCAATACCCTGAGGTCGGCCAATGGGGATTGATGAGGGGCGTGGAGTGAACCCGCCCCTAGAGTTTAAAAGAGTGGACTTCGGAAAAAGAAGGAGACTCCGGATAGACTCCCACGAGAGATTCCCGAAACTGAACCCAGCGGACGGAGAAGAAGACTCCGGACAGACTCCTACGAGAGATACTCAAAAGAGAAGCCTGTGGACGAAGGAAGAAGGGAAGGACCCCGATCGACTCCTACGATTGACCTGCGAGACGTTAGGGACGGATATAGGAAGCAAGCACAAGGCGTGAGCCTCCGGATCCATACTGACGAGAGACTCCTGAGGCGGTACCCAACGGGCGACTGAAAAAAGAAGTAAAGAGCGGACCCCTATGGAGACACCAATATGAAATAGAGCTAGCTGGCTGTATCAAACGAACACTTGCAACTAATATTTTTTCTCTATTCAATGATCTTTTGAATGTTGTCGTCAAATAAACATTTGATTAGATCACAGTAATAAGGCATTCTTTAATAATTAGCTTTGCGTACACCTTCAATCTAATTCCACGACGTTACAATATGCTCTGGAGTCACCATCTCCCAAAAATTTGGTATATCGCAGACCATGCAAACTTTCAGAGCGTTGGAATATTTCGATGGCTCCTGAAACTTCCATACTTCCACTATTTCCAAAATGATTAGCTGTACAGTACTCATTATGCATTTTGTTGGGACACTTGCAAAATTTTGATAAAATTGAAGCATCAAGGACTTTGCCGGTATCAACACTTGTTGCAATGACAGCACCATTCAAAGACGTACAATGCCCACGCTTTTGCCAAGTACCATCAATAGCAACTGGTATGTCAGAATTTCCGCTGACATCTCTGGCTTTTTAGCTACAATTTGCATACTCATCGTAGCCACAGTCTATGGCTGTGTGTAATCTGGATCCCTTTTCATAAAATCTTTGCGATGGAGTTGGCAAATTCCACACAAAATTTTAGCAGAAGACTTACATTTCATTGCATATGAAAGCCTGGTATTAACTGCACCCATAAATCTTAGACTCCTTTCCATTACATGAAATCATATATGCATCAGAGTATTTAGAAATGGTTGGCTGAATCCACACAAGTTTCGCAAGAAACAGAAAGTTCTGTGGCCAAGCCTTGAACTTTTCTTAAAAATTTAATTGAAATGCTATTATTTTTGCATTCTTTATATACAATAGATATTTTTATAGCTTCACACAATAAAGTCATATTTATAATTTCATTTATATTTCCATTTTCTCCAAGAAAATTGCTGTAATCCATTCAAGATTTCAGCTTCTTGGCTGAAGCAGAAACATTCAAATTTTTAAATGAATCACTTACCTTTGACTGACAATGTAAGCCAGTAACTTTTCGTTTCTTAAAATTCCGATTTATGAATCTCGACATTGTTTTCAGAAACGGTTCACAAAGCAAAAATTACGAAAGAAAACAGCACGTTTCAAATAGTAAACAACCATTAAGTAAACTTTATTTCTTCTACTAGATGTTGCCCTTCAAAGTATTTTCAATAATAATGAAAATAAATTATAGTTTAAAAAAAAACTAAAAAACACGCTTTTATACTGATTCGAACTAAAAAAATAATTCTTAATATAAGAATAAAATGATGAACGAGAAAATTGATGTCATTGGGATAAAAGCGTGGGGAACTCTATATTTAATTGTTATAATTTCTTACTAGTTCTATTCCGAAATGCTGAGTTAGTGTAAAAATGTAGTACAAAGCACCCCACGCTTTTACCCCAATGGCATTAATTTTCTCGTTCATCATTTTATTCTTATATCAAGAATTATTTTTTTACTTTTTAGTTCGAATCAGTATAAAAGCGTGTTCTTTAGTTTTTTTTAAACTATAATTTATTTTTCATTTTTTAGTTCGATCTACAATAAAAAAAAGTTTTTTAAACAATCATTTATTCATTATTGAATTTATCCTTGAGCTTGATATTTGGAGCCGGAATTACGTGACTAGTGGAAAAAGTTCGAATTTTAAAAAAATTTAATGTACCATGTTTTTATAATGGACTAAAAAGTATAAAAAAAATTCCTCCTTTTCGTTTTTTTTCTTCTTTTTAAACATTTTTATACATTGTCATCTACTTCTGAGCTATGGTCCAAATTTCAAATCTGTAATTCATCCGAAAGTCACACAGTTTAATCAATTAAGAAATTCTACCCGGACAGACATTCAAGAAAGCGAGTTAATAAAAGCACGATAATATTAAGTGTCAATCGTATTATCCCCTTTTAAACATATTGCTATAATGTTAATTCCTATCATCACTTCTAAACGTATTGCTTTAGAAAAAAAATATTTAGCAGTTGGAAGATAAATTTTTTTCCCACATGCACGAGACTTTTTTATTTTATTTTCGGAAAAATGTTTATATTATGGTTAGAAATTGCTTACACCCACCCACCCTCCACTATCTCACATAAAGAACACTTTTTTTGTTTTATTTTTATTAACCACTAGTGTATTTTACATTTGTATATAATTAGCTTTAAAAACACTCGCTTTAGGGTTACACCTTATTCTTTTTGTCGCCAAATATGGAAATGGTATTTGGAATTAGTCGCCAAATCTAAAAAAGGAATATGGAATTAGTCGCCAAATTTGAAAATTGTATATGCAATAAGTTGCCAAACCTGGAAGTGGTATATGGAATTGTCACCAAATCTGATTATCGTTATTCCTGACGATCCTGATAAGGACAATGGAACAAAATTATGAAATTATTGTATTGTCATCGGTCCTTGACAAGTGTGCGAAATTTCAAATTAATCCGATCTTTTAAAGTGGGTAAAAATCGAGTTCTAAGTGTCCGTTACATGCAAGTGAAACTTATAAAAGCGTGTTAAAAAGAGTAAAAATGTGGGGCTTACAAATGCAGAAAAATGTTTGTTTTCGTATGAATGGGCGTGGCAGGTAGACTTTGACAGGTGGTAAAACATTTTCAAAAAATTATTAAAAATACTTCTATTGCACGTAGAATGATAATTTTTGCACCAATAAAAGCAAAGAAATTCATATTTTATAAAAATGGGAAAAGTGAAAAATGTGTTTGGGGGCCGAAATTCATGAACCTATCCCCTTAAATTGACTTTCCAAAGAACTGACAATTCGATTATGAGTATGTCTTCTACAAGTGTTTGTACACATTCCCGATGCGTTGAACTGTCGGTGCATTTTCATTCATTGCGCCGCAATATTCCAGTCAGAAAATCCTTCCAAAAATTGAGTTTGATAACCAAATGTTTCACTAAATAGGATAAATAACAATATACATTTCCTATGGATGACGAATATATGAGCCGTTCTCTTTTGATTACTTCACCACTTACATGTTTTCGAAACATCATCGAGAGGGTAAATTTTCTTTTACAATTATCACACTGTCTGCATGAAGCCGAAAAATCGTTTTCAAAATGTGTTGGCATTTCGCGGAATTTCTTTTACACCAGAAATTTCGTACATGTTCTGTAAGATTTCGCCATGGCCCAATATCATTTTGATATTCTGGTCCAAGGTGGTTTCTGATTATTTAAATATCTAACTGACATTCGAATCAGCTTGAATGTAATCTTGCATCTGAACTTCATCTTCCTCTTCTACAATTTTTTTGTGGTGTAGGATCTACTGCCAAAATTTCACCCGTAGGCGTACTTGGACAAGTAACAAGTATATTTTTCGTTGATGTTCTACGAGTGAAGCCAAGTTGAAAAAGAATATATGTTTTATTCATTTGTTCAGCAAGCTTGTTTGATTTCTCCTTTTAATTTTTTTCGTTTTTCTGCACCACTTATGTAACCCTACTTTATTAATTTCAACATCTGAGGATAAAAAAATCTACAAAAAGAATAGAAAATAGTAATTCATTTAGTCTCAGCCAAATGTATGTAAGAGTTTAAAGCAGGGGTGGCCAACCCGCAACACGCGAAGACTTATTGAAACATTACACAAATTTTATAAAAAGATTACTGAATTAATTGAATTACTATAGAAAATTATCATGAAGAGAATATGTAAAAAACGTTTTCAGCGTGAGGTTTTAAAGGTGCTAAGCAAGATTTTTTTCTTTTCTTCAATATAGCGCCAAAACTGAGACCATGCTCCAAAACTTACAATTCCACAGCATCGTAGCGTTCCGAGAAAAGTGTTGAGTAACGTGAGACTAAAAACAAATAAATTCTTTCTTTCTCTCGGATGGTTGAATCTGCCCAAAAAGTCACCCTCTCTCGAGGGCGGTTAATTTTTAACATCACAGATTTCTATTCGAATTTCAGCTTCCCCTTGCAGCGCTGAAGTTTAGTGTTTATAGCTGTCAGTGTGATGTCAGATAAAAAGGTTTTTCCGAAGGTGTTGGCTATTTACGATTTGTGTAATGTCAAAAAGTAATTCTGCTATATATTAGGAGAGCAGTTGTTCATACGGTATAAGTAATTCTGTACAAGTCTAGAGAAGTAATTCTGTTCAAGTAGAAATAATTCTGTACGGTAGAAGTCTATCTGTACAAAATAGCCGCTTTATAAAGCAGAAGGAATGAGAACTTGCATCCATGGCTAATCAGAATGCTGAATTCGGAGCCTAGAAAATTTGTAGCGTAACATTGACAAATTGTTTCTAGCTGTCAGACTCAGTTGATTTTAAACTCTGTTTAGCAAAACGTTAAGCCTTTTTCCTTTTCTAAAATTGTTTTTAGATTTTAGCGTTAGCGTAGTTTAAAATTGTATTTTTTATTTTCAATATGTTTTTGAGTAAACCTTCGACATCGAAAAGAAATTATGAAGAGGATATTGCAGCACGTGATTTTAAAATTGTCTAGGAAGAACAATACTTCTTTACACATCAAAATGCTTCCAAGCCTATTTGTTTGATATGTGGAATTTGTATAGCAGTTCCAAAAAAATTTAACTTGGATCGTCATTTCAAGCAACTGCATAGTGATTTCAACAGCAAATATCATGTTGGATCAAATTTGCGCACGGATTTTATCAATGAAAAAAAAAAAAGAAATCTTTTGCCGGCTAAACAATCTTTGTTCCAGAAGAGGAATGAGGAAATGGAAACCATGGTGAAGGCTTCTTATAAACTTTCTTTGTTTTTAGCCTGCAAGAAAAAAAAACATATTCTGACGGAGAGGTCCTTTAATTTTCGCCGAAAATGTCGATGATACAAATATCAAAAATATGGTTGATAAAATAGCTTTGTGTCTAGAATTACCGTCATGCGTCGTATAGATGACATAGGCCAGGATGTTGGAACGCAAATTGTC
Source organism: Trichonephila clavata (assembly GCA_019973975.1). Lineage (NCBI taxonomy): Eukaryota > Metazoa > Arthropoda > Arachnida > Araneae > Nephilidae > Trichonephila > Trichonephila clavata. Next base: position 44,994 of record BMAO01010957.1, read on the forward strand.
TCTGGGCTTCAAAATTGCAAATATTTTTCATTAACTTTGGATAAAAGCTGTGATATCCCAGATAATGCGCAGTTAAGCATCTTTGTGCGTTACACGAACAATAATTTTGATACTGTGGAAGAACTTCTTGTGATTTGCGCCAACTAGTTTTAACTACAGGTGAAGACATTTTTAAGGAACTTAAAAATGTAATTGAAGTTAACAAAGTAGAATGGACAAAATTAGACAGTGTTTGCACAGATGGAGCGCCTTGCATGATTGGCAAAATAAGAGGTTTTATTGCATCGCTTGAAAATTATTTGAGAAGAAAAGTTTTTTTTTCAAGTATCACATTGTATCAAAAAGCTTTTTGTGCCCAGGACTTAAATTTGACTTTTGTTGTTGATCCCGTGGTGCGCTGTATCAACAAAATACGAGCTCGTGCTCTGAATCAACAAAGATTTCGTACGCTTTTCCCCGAAGAAACGGAAGAAAATGGCGAGTTACTCCTTCATTGTAGTGTGCGCTGGCTTTCCAAAGGAAGTTCACTTGCGAGATTTTGGAGTTTGAGGGAAATGTGTGTTTTAGAATATCTGGAAGAAAACGATGAACTGCCCAGTGAATGCTCGCTCCTTAGGAATGAAAATTGGCTGTGGGATTTGCTTTTCTTACCGATATAATGGAACATTTAAACAATTTAAATTTAAGATTAAAGGGAAACATTGTACGTTTCCTAGCCTAGTTGGTCATATATCTTCTTTTGTGTCAAACTTTTGCTTTTTTGTCTGGACATAGTAGAGAAAAAATTTACTCATTTCCCATTCACATGCAGGAATAATCTGCCAAAGTTAGTTATGTTCCAACTATGATAGATTTAAAAATTTAATATCCATTTCACAGGATTCTTTCAGTGCCAGGTTTGAGGATTTTAAAGATGATAAAAAAATACTGAAATTTTCACTTATCCTTTTTCGATTTCTCTTCAAGACATTAATTGTTACCCACCTCAGGTACAAATTGAAATTATTGACGTACACACCATATTACTCTAAAAAGCAAAGATAAGGAAATTATATATATTTTAATCGCAAATGATCCGAATTACATCGAGTTTCGGAAATTTATGCCACCAAGCAATTTTCCAAATTTACATGATTTAGCGGTCAGATATTGTTGTAGGTTTGGGTTAACATATGGTTGTGAAGAAATGTTTTCTGTTATGAACATAATTAAATCAAAATATCGCTCAAAATTAACTGATATACACCTAAAATACCTAATTTTGTTAGCATCTTCACGAACTAATTCAAATATAGATGATTTAATAAAAAAAACTACAAACTCAAAAACCACATTAAGAAAGTATTGACTGCTTAGTAATCATTTAAAATTAAATGTTTCAAGTTGCTTATTTTTATTTTGTACCTAAGCTAACTGATCGATCGTTTAAAAGTTTATCAACAATAAAATATATAAGTCTCTACTTTTGTTTTATTTGTTATACCATTTTTTTTTTTTTTCATTTCACTGTATAGAACTTGTATTTAAAAATATGTTTTTGGTATAAATAAGCCTTTAAGTAACATTTTTGCACTTTTGTATATTTTTTAGTTTGGTGGAGAAGTTGGAAGTGGTACGCGTAACTTTTTTTTGTCAGATCGTGGCACGCTTCCCAAAAAGGTTGGCCACCCTCGGTTTAAAGTCTAGAACAAGATTCACTTCTTAATGGGCATTGACTTTTTCGAATTTAATTATAACTAAGGCCTAATGTAAACATTAGAAATATATCTTATATAATTTTGTGACGGATCTATACGCGGCTCTACTAACCCCTTGGGGATTCTTCTGAAAAAACAATAATATCAACCAACTTTCACCGAGTAAGGAAAGCGTGATTATGCAAATGAAGTATATTATATAAATTCTGTATTCGCTAGTCGGCAAGTTAGTTGGAGAGTGAAGGATCGGGGAATGAAAAAGTGCATTTGGTGTTTATCAATGGAAGATTACTGAGAGTGGAACAATCGACGGTGATTAAATCCAGATAAGGATCGCCTTCAAGGTTCAAGTGTAGGAATTGACTTCATAAAAGTACAGGTATCGTGATTCTTATTTAAATAGAAATTAGCTTATTAGTGTGCGACGTAGTTTATATTGAGCGTGTTTAAGCTATCGTGGCATCAGTTGAGGGCCCGTATTATTATCCCCAGGCTATTGAGTCTCACCTCCGCGCTCTACTATCTGATCTGTTATCATAATCAGATTGTTATTGTGTCTGCTTGATATTTTGGGAACAATAAAATAATTAGTGTGAATTATGTCTGCTGATTATTCAGTTTCTCCCACACACCTAGCCGGGTCTGAGGGTAAACAAGGGGTTTCAGAGGGAAGCAGGAACCGACAGGCATTACAATTTACTGTAATAAAGATCATATTATTTTTTTGCAGCGTCAATGGTTTCATATTATAAGCTGAACTAATAAAATAACTAATTTAAATTAAGCTTTTTGATTATAAGTCAATCCCAGGAAAAGAAAAGCTAAAAATAACCTACCAAGATGCTCTGTACTTTGAATGTAGTTGAACATCCGGAGTCTGGATGAATGTGGAGCAGTTACCCATCAGTAGGTGTAAATTAGATACAAGACGATGTTTACATTGTAAACTTGCGCTCTTGAGATCACAGACTTCACCCGGATGTTTTTGGAACATTAACAGAAAACAAAACACGTGTTCTGGGGGACCCTAAAAAGCGCGGGGCTCATAGGCAATTGCTTACTCCACCGAATTAGTAATCCGCTGCTTTAAGTGACTGATTTTAAAGCGTTAAAAAGTTAAACTTTTAAAAATGAGTAGGTTTTTTTTTTATTAAATTGATTAAACCAATATTTAAATTCAGCCTGTAAGATATATTTAAAACAAAAACGTTCCTGTTCTTCCCGATTTGTGATTTTATTCTTTAAAAATTTCTCAATAAGGGGGATTGACTGCATATAAAACATAAATTCTTTTGCAGTAATTTATTTCATTGCCGGTTTATCCATTGGTCGCTTTCGGCGAGTGCCCAAATAAGCTGGACATAATAAGGTTTACTGGTAATAAATTTCGATCCACCAGTGCCAAGGGAGCCTGTAGATCTTCTGTACCAAGGGCCCGAAATTAGCTTAAATCGGCACTAATTTACTTAATAATTATTTAAAATGATGTACCTGCTTGAAAATTGGTGGGCATGTTTCTTTCATAGAGTAAATATCCGCTACAAAATGGGGCTTGGGGAAATTGACCCCAAGGGTTGTTGCGGGGGGTTAAGGGGAGTTATAAATAATTATTCCGATTTGTAAACTATTAAACGCACAGTCTTGAAATTTGGTAAGCACATTCCTCTCATAGGGTAGAGATACGCTACAAAATGGGTTTCGTGAAAATCGAACCCCAAGTATCGTTGCGGGGCTTAAGGGGCGTGATAGATGATTATTTCCATTTTTAAACTACTGGACGTACAGTCTTGAGATATGATAATCAGAATCCTTTCATGGATCAAAGATCCCCTATACAATGTGTTTTGTGAAAATCGAACCCTAGGTGGCGTTGCGGGGGCTCAAAAGACGTTATAGATCATTATTCCTATTGTTAAACTATTAGACGTAAAGTCTAGAAATTTGGTAAGCAGATTCCTTTCAAAGAGTAGAGAACCGCTACAAAATGGGTTTTGCGAAAATCAACCCTCAAGTTTCATTTCGGGGTATTAAGGGGCGTAATAGATAAATATTTCCGTTTTTAAACTATTAGGACTACCTGCTTGAAAATTGGTAGGCATGTTCCTTTCATGGAATAGAGACCGTTCTTCTAACAAAGAGTAAAACGAAAATCGACCCCCCCCCCCAAAGAGGGTTGTGAGGGTTCAAAGGAAGTTATAGAAAAAAATTCTTGTTTTTGAATTATTAGACTCACATACTTGAAATTGGTTAAGCATGTTTTTTTTTTTTGTTGAATAGGGACTCACTAAGAATGTATTTGAGGGAAATCAACTCCTGGGGGAGCAAGGGGTTACTGGGGTGTATTGACAAAAAATCCTTTTCTCGAACTACAAGGGCTAATGGAATTTGGTTTGCATTTTTCTTTTGTGGAATTGAAATACGCGAAGAACGGTTATTTTGGAGACGAGATTACAGGGAGTATTAATAATAAAAATTTCGTTTTTGCTCTATTAGATTTAGACTTGAAATTTGGCTTGCATGTTTATTTTACGGAGTAGAGATCCACAGTAGGTAAGAAAAGCCGATTCTGCGGTAAAGGCGCAGGCAGGCGCAGCAGAGTTGAGTTGTTTTCCTCCTGCGGAGGCACAGGCGCGGAGTTGAGTTGTTTTCCTCCTGCTATGGTTTTGGTTTTCGAGTTGATGTGGGGAGTTGAGTTGTTTTCCTCCTGCGGTGGCACAGGCGCGGAGTTGAGTTGTTTTCCTCCTGCTATGGTTTTGGTTTTCGAGTTGATGGGGGGAGTTGAGTTGTTTTTCTCCTGTAGAGGCGGCGCAGGCGGCGGGTCTGATCTTGATTCTACAAGATGGCTGTGGAATGTTTTAAATCGTTTTCTTGAATATTTTTTTATAATATTTTTTTGAAAAAAAAAAAAATGAGCACTTTTTATTATTGGAATTTATAAATTTTGTAACTGAAGAATTTTTGGAAAATCTTTGCCTAGATAATATTTTAAGAGAAGTAAGAGAAATGTTACATCCACCTGATTATTTTGAATAGTATGAGAATCTGAATAAAATGATTTTTTAAATGTTTAATTTGAGTTAATTTTATTTATATTGTTTGTTTGTTTAATTTATGTTGAGATACTTTCTTTTTAAAAATAAGTGTGGGTATATTTAAAAAATTCTTTATCTCAGAATGTTTAAGCATAAATGATATTTTAAATACATTTCATACAAAAGTAAGAAAAAAAAATACTGTATAAATATTTTGTATAAGTTTCCGACAAGATTTGGCTTTAAAAAGTTTATTTTTATAAATCTGAAAGAAAAAAAAATGGTTTATATATATATATATATATATATATATACGGTTATAGTGTTAATTTTATTCATACTGCTTTCTAGTTTAATTTATGTTGAAAAAGTTTCATTTTAAAAGATAAATATCAATATACGTCTTTCAAACAAATTATCTTAGTATGTTAAGCATAAGCGATATTTTAAATATATTTTGCATAAAAGTAAGGAAAAATTTATGTTTATGTGTTTAAAGCAAACTCTTTGCCTTTTCCAAAGAGTATAAATTGTATAACTATTCATTGCAATAACCATTTAGTTAAATTGTTTTTTTCTTAATTGAATAGAAATAAAAAAATTTAAATCGCTTTCTTGAATGTTTTTTATAATAATCTTTTTTTGAAAAGAAAAAAAAGGAGCACTTTTTATTATTGGAATTTATAAATTTTGTAACTGAAGAATTTTTGGAAAATCTTTGCCTAGATAATATTTTAAGAGAAGTAAGAGAAATGTTACATCCACCTGATTATTTTGAATAGTATGAGAATCTGAATAAAATGATTTTTTAAATGTTTAAATAATCTTTTTTTGAAATAAAAAAAAATGAGCACTTTTTATTATTGGAACTTACAAATTTTGTAACTGAAGAATTTTTGGAAAATCTTTGCTTAGATAATATTTTAAGAGAAGTAAGAGAAATGTTATATACACCTGATTATTTTGAATAGTATGAGAATCTGAATAAAATGATTTTTTAAATGTTTAATTTGAGTTAATTTTATTTATATTGTTTGTTAGTTTAATTTATGTTGAGATACTTTCTTTTTAAAAATAAGTTTGGGTATATTAAAAAAAATTTTTTTCTCAGAATGTTTAAACGTAAATGATATTTTAAATACATTTCATACAAAAGTAAGAAAAAAAATACTGTATAAATATTTTGTATAAGTTTCCGACAAGATTTGGCTTTAAAAAGTTTATTTTTATAAATCTGAAAAAATTGGGGGGGGGGGGGTTATGCGGTTATAGTGTTAATTTTTTTTATATTGTTTGTTAGCTTAATTTATGTTGAAATAGTTTCATTTTAAAAGATAAATATCAGTATACATCTTTCAAACAAATTATCTTAGTATGTTAAGCATAACTGATATTTTAAATATATTTTGTATAAAAGTAAGGAAAAATTTATCTTTATGTGTTTAAAGCAAATTCTTTGCCTTTTCCAAAGAGTATAAACTGTATAACTATTCATTGCAATAACCATTTAGTTACATTATTTTTTTCTTAATTGAATAGAAATAAAAAAAAATATTTATTATGCATTGCTTTAATAACAAATTGTAAATTTTAATTCGGTATAATGATTACACATACACAGCAAAGATACAAAGTAAATTGTTTATTCAGAAATCAACATCTTGTATTGCGTTTTACATTACAATTGTATATATATATATATATATATATATATATATATATATATATATATATATATATATATATATATATGTATATATATATTACAGGAGAACAACAAATTGTAAAATTGATTTCGGTATAAGGATTACACAAAAAGATACAAAGTAAGTTGTTTATTTACAAAAGCAGCATTCCATTTCACATTACAATCTTTTATTTACATTACAAAAATTACATTATTGTGTCATCATTTTGGATTTTACTGCTTATTGAATAGATCTAAATTCATCAATGACCAATGTCCATGGGCAAGCGTAGTAATGCCATCATCATTAATAAACCTTTTGTCATCTTTATAGGACAGAGCAAGTTTGTTTTGCTTTATGGAGTGTATTGAATGAAATTTGGATCTATAATTAAGTTCATGTCAACATATTT